>PVKC010050142.1:0-10616 GCA_004027635.1 Crocidura indochinensis
GATTATATAAAAAGCAAAATCAAGATTGAACTTTAGCAATAGAGTATCTTAATACTACAAGTTTCATCTTACCCAATCCTACATTAATATCCATGACTTTTTTAAGAATTATAAATATATATGAAACAAATGTGACATTGGAAAATATATTCAGAGTAAATTGGTTTAAAGAAGCATATATATACATACATACATACACAGAAGTGAATATGCATGCATATGTGAAATGAACTATGACAAAACTATATGAAGAGGATTAGGGAAAAGTATGACATGAAAAGAACAAAAATTAAACAAATTTACTTTTATCTTGGTACTTTACCTACTGGGTCTACATATGTTAGTATAAAGACTTGTTTGGAAGCATATACTACCTTTGCTAAGAACAAAAGAGAACTATACAATGAGGATTATGAAGCATAATTTTAAAAGATCTAATTAGATATGTATAGTTAGGTGCTAAGCATTTTTTAAATAAGAGGAGTAGGTGATAACAGTTTTAAACACCCCAACTCCCTTCACAATAGAATTTTTTCAGTATAAAGGACTAGTGCAAAAAACACAGCTTCTTTCTCAAGCTGTGACTTCTTCATCTTTTACTTATGTCAAATATGGAGTCTTAAAATTGCCTAAAAATTGGACCCGGAGAGATAGCATAGTGGTATTTGCCTTGCAAGCAGCCAATCCAGGACCAAAGGTGGTTGGTTCGAATCCCAGTGTCCCACATGGTCCCCCATGCCTGCCAGGAGCTAATTCTGAGCAGATAGCCAGGAGTAACCCCTGAGCACCACCGGGTGTGACCCAAAAACCAAAAAAAAAAAAAAAAAAAAAAACTGCTTAGAAATTGTTCATTTTGGTGTTGCATCTAAATAACTCTTTATGATTAGAAAAAATAAATAACATAACAAAATCCATTCATTTAATAGAAAGTTTGAGATTCAAGTAAGAAAAGTATCTTTGAAACACAACCAGTTTTTAATTTTGTAGTTGATAAAGATAAGTAGATAAATAAAGATAAGTGGAAGAGTAAGCACTCAACCCAATTCTGTTCAACAAAATTTTCTTAGAAATGTGTCAGACATGACACATTAAACCTGAGAAATGCATCTGAAAATAATGAAGTCAGATAAATCTAACTTTAGTAGCCTTTTTCTTTGTTCACAATCTTTACATAACTATAATTTATCACAACATTCTTTAAATGTTTTTTTTTTATTTAAACTATTTAAAGAATGATTTACTGACTCTTAGGGCTTGAAAAAATAATGTTACTAGTTTTTTTAGGTCATTCTCTAGTTTAAATATTACTTATAATATAGAAATTGGTACAGATAGAATAAAATTTGGCCCTTTTTAAGGATATAATTGACAAACTGTTCATACAACCAAATTACTTGCAACTACTGATGTGACAGTAGCAAGATTCTTTTTTCTTTTCTTTCTTTTTTTTTTGTTTTTGTTTTTGTTTTTGGGTCACACCCAGTGGCACTCAGGGGTTACTCCTGGCTCTACCCTTAGAAATCGCCCTTGGCAGGTTCAGGGGACCATGTGGGATGCAGGGATTCAAACCACCATCCTTCTGCATGCAAGGCAAACACGCTACCTCCATGCTATCTCTCCGGCCCCAACAACAGATTCTTTTAATTAAGCACAGATCTTTATTGATGATTAAAGTATACTTTTAACATGTAGTATCAATGCATTCAAAAGGAAGCTGTCAGAATAGCTATGCTGTGACTAACAAGGCAAATGTTACAAGGGATTTCATTAGGTCACTTCTTGAAGTTTGGACGAGATGTCTTAAAAAGTTCAGAAAATAGAAATGTCAACCCGCATTGACTCATATTCTTTCTGAGAGTATCAATTTTTTGAGTCATTTCTGCAGATGTTTAGGGGTTATTATGGCATTGGACTCAAAAATTACTACAAGCAGTAGTAGAGGGACCATATACAATGCTGGGGATCCAAAGTAGGTTGGCCACATGTGCACTACTCACTCTACCCATTGTAATATCAAATAAAGCCCACAACTCAGAGAGTCTTCTCACCAGTTTCAAAGTTAACTTCCTTTTCTTAAAAAAAAAAAAAAAAGAACCAATCTGTAATTAAGGTATCTTGTTTGCAATTTGTGTGAATGGCCTCAGACACCGTTAGCATTGTTACAACCACCTAAGTAATTATATCAAATTGTCCTTTGTTCATACATATCCACCTCTTAATTTCACAATACTCCTTTTCCCTCATCTTACTCAATAATCATAGTTTGCAATTCAGAGTCAAAGTCTTGATATTGTTCATTATAGCTCATTTCCTTGTTTTGTTACTATATGCATCACAGAAGAGAGAGATAATTCTGTTTGTTCTTATCCCTTTATCTAACTTGCTTAACATGATTTCCTCTAGTTATGTATTGGTTGTTACAAATTTCAAGATTCTTTTCTTTGGAGCTACATAGTATTCCATTGTGTGTGTGTGTGTGTGTGTGTGTGTGTGTGTGTGTGTCAATTTATCTGTCATTGGTCATTAGAGTTTATTTGGGTTTTGGAGTCCATTTAAAATGTCTTATTCTCCATAGAACTTCAAGATGTAAAAGGACATTCTAGAAATTATAAAGGTATTATTGAACTGGGTCCAGTAATTAGGAGAACAAAGAAATCATGAATATGGAAAGTAAATTATTAAGGATACTTATAAAATGAAAGTTAAATGTAATTTAAAATAGAATCAGGACAAAAAAGTAATTAATAAATATGGGAAAATGTATCAGATCATAACAGGACTCAGACTGGGCTCAAGAAACAATATACCGTATTTTCTGGCATATAAGATGATTAGACATATAAGACGACCCTCTACTTTTCCTGTTAAAATATAAGGTTTGGGCTATATTCACCATACATGATTACTTAAACCCCCAAATAAGACCACCCACGAGTCTTAAGAAGTTTTTCATAGGTTAAAAAGTCATCTTATATGCCAGAAAATACGGTAAGTAGTTTGGGATTCTTAGAAGAGCACAGTTATATGCCAGATAAATGAATTTAAAAATAGTTGTTTCTTTAAAAAAACTTTCTTTATATATTTATTTGTTGGTTTTTGGGCCACACTTGGCGACATCAGGGGCCATTCCTGGCTCTGTACTCAGAAATTGCACCTTGGGGGCGGAGAGATAACATGGAGGTAGGGTGATTGCCTTGCAAGCAGAAGGTCGGTGGTTCGAATCCCAGCATCCCATGTGGTCCCCCGAGCCTGCCAGGAGTGATTTCTGAGCATAGAGCCAGAGTAACCTCTGAGTGCTGCTGGGTGTGACCGAAAAACAAAATAAAAGAAAAAAAAGAAATCACACCTGGCAGGCTGGGGGGGGGGGGTAGTTGAGGGACCATATGCGATGCTAGAAATCGAATTGGACCCTTCACGGGTTGACTGCATGCAAGGCAAATGCCCCACAACCATGCTATCTCTCTGGCCCCCAAAATAGTTTTTTTCTGACTACTGTTACAATCAAATAGTTTGTGGGCAAAGTTGTTTTAGCAGTTGTTTATTTTAAATTCTCTAGCATTTTATAAAGTGATTTGTGTAGGTTATTAAAATGTACTGGCATAAAAGATTTCATTTCCAAACACTTCTATTTTGCTTCTTTCCAATTTATCTATCTATCTATCTATCTATCTATCTATCTATCTATCTATCTATCTATCTATCTATCTATCATCTATCTATCTATCTATCTATCTGTCTATCTATCTGTCTATCTATTTATTTATTTATATTCCTTAAATCACACCCAGAACTGTACAGGATACCTCCTGATTCTGTGCTTCAGGATCATTACTGGCTGTGCTCACGGTCTGTTAATGTTGCCAGAGACTGAATTGAGGATGGTTGTCTGTATAAAAAGTGTTTCCATCCCTATACTATCATTCTACTTCCCTTCCATTTTTTTTAACAAGAGTCACATCCATTGGTGCTCAAAGAACTTATTGGTATTTCTAGGAATTATATGGTGCTAGAGAGTAAACTCAGAACTTCACACATGCTAAGCATGCATTCTATGATTTGAACTCATATGGCCCCTATATTAGGTGAAGTAAAATTTCTGGCATTACAACAAACAATAACTGAAAGGTGCAAGTTCTCTTATTAATATATATATAGAACTTTAGGGGAAGTGATAGTAGTTGAAAAGAAAAATTTTAAGGGAGATTCTAATTCAGACACTGAAACGTTTATCAGTATTTTAAAAATAGAATAGTGAAATTTATTTTTGCCATAAAATAGCTGAGTTAGGGCATTTGCCTTGCACTCAACTGATCTAGGACGAACTGTGGTTCAATCCCCCTGTGTCCCATATGGTCCCCCAAGCCAGGAGCGATTTCTGAGCACATAGCTAAGAGTAGTCTTTGAGCATCACCGGGTGTGGTTCAAAAAAGAGAAAGAAAAAAAGAAGGACCAAGATGACCAATCCATGGTAGAAAGCTTGTGGCAAAGAGTAACAAAGAACGAGGAGTGCAGTGAGGGTAGAGAAGGGTCCACTATGACAACAATAGTTGAAACTGATCACTCTGGACAAGAATTAAGTGCTGAAAGGTGAAAAACTGATATGCATGGTGCCCTTCATTAACAGTAATAAAGGCTTCAGTGTCAAAAAGAAAAACGAGAGACAGAGAAAGAGAGGGAAGTATTTCTGTTCAGAAATAGGTGGGAAGGGGAAAACTGGGACTTTGGTGGTGGGAAAAGTGCACTGGTGAAGGGTGGTGATACCTTCTATGACAGAGTTATTAACAATTTTGTAACTCTGATGCCTCAATAAAGTAATTATTAAAAAAAAAACTTTGGGGGCCCGGGAGATAGCATGGAGGTAAGGCGTTTGCCTTTCATGCAAAAGGTCATCGGTTGGAATCCCGGTGCCCCATATGGTCCCCCGTGCCTGCCAGGAGCAATTTCTGAGCATGGAGCCAGGAGCAACCACTTAGCGCTGCAGGGTGTGACCCAAACCCCCCCCCCCCAAAAAAAAAAACAAAACCACTTTGGAAAACTGCTTCCTGCAGAGTGAGCATTGTGATGTAGATCAAAGAGGCTTTAGACAGCTTAGTCATGTTTCACCAGGGTGCCCAAGTTTATCAGACAAGTAATGCTGTGAGATTTATGGGTTCATTTCATTTCATTACAAAGAAATGATAAAAATCACAAATTATAAAGATTCAGACTCATACCCATACTTTATTTACAAACCAACTATATAAAAAACACAGGAAATAAATGTTTTTTTCTGTTGACTGGATACTAGATAAAAGCAAATTGAACAAATTGAAACCACAGATTTCCATGAAGGAGTTTTTTAGTGTCAAGGAGCTCTGTATGAAACTATTTGTCAAACTCCTTAGAAATCATTGTGTGGTGGTTGATTATAAATATTTGAAAATAACCCCAAAATTTACTTAAACATAAGGGGTAAAAAGAAACAAGATAAGGACAGATCTTTACTTCAAGGAAGTAAAATATTCATATTAGAATAAGTCTGCAAATAGCAAATGATGATTCATTTCCCTTTCTGTTCTTTGCAACTTTCAGTAGTCATAAATGACTTCTATTTGCAGATTCAGTAAATGTGTAATTGAAGGTTCAATTAAAGAGGAAGTTCTTCAGTCTTATCCTTGTAAGATAAATTCAAGATCTTTTGAGATCATGACAAATCTGGTATTGTCTGTATACCTCAATACCCAAAGAAACTGATAATGCTATAAGCAATTTTTTTTCTCAATGAGTAGACAAAAGCACCCTGGAATTCTAGAAATGTGTATGATTTTAAAATTAGTGATATATTCCATCATATGTGACACAACTGAAAAAATGCTAAGGACTATAAAAATGTATCTCAAAGTCAGCATTGATAATGCTAATCTAAATTCAGAATTGGAATGAGTCTTTACAAAGGTCTTCATGCTTTAAGTGTCAACACTGCCTTGTCATTGCTTTGTCAAAATTTATCAGGAATATAGCCGATTAAAATGTATAAGTTATGGAAATAAACATTTATCTTTTTTGTTCTGTTTATGGATTTTTGAGATCTGTGAATATTTACTATTAGACAAATTACTGGCAATATCAACATATAGAAAAAGAAATTTGAGAAGATATTTTATTTTATGCATCTTCAAATTGTAAAATACATTATTCAATCATACATTGGACAATTTTGTCCTAGTGATTATGTAAGTCTAGATTAAACCTCTCGAGCAGGTTTCTTAAGGCCTCTTCCAGAAATAAAATGCTACATTTACAGTTTTTTTTTTTTTGTGTGTGTGTGGTTATTGGGTCACACTCGGCAGCACTCAGAGATTACTCCTAGCTCTATGCTCAGAAATCATTCCCAGCAGGCTCGGAGGGCCATAAGGGATGCCAGGACTCGAAACACTGTCCTGAATGCAAGGCAAATGCCCTACCTCCATGCTAGCTCTCCAGCCACCTTACATTTACATTTTTAAGTGTAGCCAAGAAAGTCTATTCAGTTTTAGTAGAGAAAAATCTTTCTAAAAGGAAATAAATTTGTGGACCATTTTATGTTAATTAAAATTGAGTAAACAGACATTTAATGACAAGTAAAATAATTTAGACTCATAAAAGATATGTCTCAATGAAAAACTGTAGATACTCTGTTGGTGAGTATGGCTAAAAAGTTTGCAAGTGTAAAACAATAATATTGATACTATAGTAAAAAAAAATCAAGTAGGGACCAGAATCACAGTAGGGCATTTGCCTTGCATTCGGCTGACCCAGGACGGGAATCTCAGCATCCCACAAGCCAGGAACAATTTCTGAGCACAAAGCCAGGAGTAACCCCTGAGCATCATCATCGGATGTGACCCAAACCCCATCCCCCCAAATAACCAATGAAAGACAACAATCACTACTCCAGCAACAAAGATAGGAATGAACTCAATTGAATTTCTCTTTAATAAGATTTTACCTGGAACACTTTATTAATTTATTTACAAAATGGACCAATGTATCCCCTGAACACTGTTGGACAAAGGCCCTTCCTAATTTTCTTTCAAATGGTCTTTGTTTGAACTCAAACAAATTAATGTATATATTGAATGGAAAATAAATTCCACATGCCTTAAATTATTTTACTTTATTCTTCTAAATTTTGGGTTAAAAAAGATGTGTGGTGTTTGAATAAATGTTTGGGAATTTTGAATTGGATTAACAGTAGTTTTCCCTCCAAAACACAAAGTTAAATTTGTCAAGCACAAAATGTTCACAAAGATCCAAAAATGTTTCAGTTTGTCTTCAAATTTCAGACTAGTCCTTTCTGAGAGAATATCAAACTTGGTAGGATTTTTTCCCCATTTATTAGACTAGGTCAATTAAGTAATTCTTTTTTGGAAAAAAAAAGTAAAAATATTTGTTTTGAATTATTATTTAAATTATGGGCTTTACCCATCTTTTCAATTTTACCCGAAAATAGCTGCCAAGCCTGTCACTGGATATCCTTTTGGAAACTACATTCAATTGGCAAAATGACACACTAATGCCAACACATTTTCAAAAAATGTCTGAAATCTGGCGGGGCTGTGTAAATAACCCAGTTACAAGCACAGTGGACAGAATCCATCTACTCTTGCTATACTGATAGACCTACACTGTCTGCAAAATTTATTAATAATCTGTATGTAAATACTCAGTCTTATACTACATGATAATTTATCAATAAGTTAGATTCAAAAATGTAACAATGTGATCCTATGTATTTCATCTCTCTCAAAAGTTCCAGACAAAAGCATTAATAAAATGGTATTCAATGGGCTCAACTAATCATAACAGACAATATCTATGTTATGAAAATAATATGATTTCCATTTTCAGGTAGTGGACTGAAGCTCAGTTTATTTATCAGAAATAAAGTCTAATGTAAAAATCACGCAGAATTTACCAACCACAATGCCACCAGATCTACTTTGAATGGTTTATATTGCTTCCTATTAAATAATTTCTTGAACAGAATTTTTTCTTAAGTTTGAATTTAAAACCTAAATAAAAAAAATTTTGAGGTGGGGGGCGGAGTGATAGTATCATTTGCCGTGCATGCGACCAACTCTGGACTGACCCTGGTTTTATTACCGTCATCCCATATGGTCCCCCGAGTACAGGAGTGATATCTGAGCGCAGAGCCAGGAGTAATCCCTTACTGCCCCTGGGTGTGACCCAAACAAACAACAAAAAGTTTTTTGGATTATTGCAAAAGGAGATCATAGGTAAAGGGGCAAGATGTATCTAGACATTATAATGGGAAAGCAAACAGAACCTGGCCCAAAGATAGAACTAACTAGTGGTGTAGCTGCAAAGACTGGTTGTGGCTGAGTCTTGATCTACTGTATGACCTGTAGATGTAAGTGTGCATGGACCTGTCCTTCAGTTTGCCTCAGTGTGTTGAAAGTATCAACTGTTCTTTATCTTTACAGGGTCTTTTTCATAAGTTCATTTGTGGAAAACTTTGACACTTATACCTGGTTAATAACTAGTCTTCATTGTGACATTTTGAGTTTTGACTGGAAATTAAAAGCATAAAGATCTTATGTACTCCTCACTCTGCAGTGTGCTCATAACAGGTTCTAGGATAATAATGTCTATTTTCTTATATTTGTTCTTTATTTAAATATAAAATATGATAGAATTTATAATTTTTATTCTAGTTCAGCAAAGATGCATTTATTGCTTTCTCTTATTGCAAATTCCATTTTGTAACAATTTTAAATTCCAGAGAGTATTCATGAGAAGTTATTACAGTTCATTTGAGGATGAAAACATTGACATTTGACCTCATGTCACCATTTGTAGCCTGCAACAACTTCTCATAAATATATTGCCTTGGCAAACCTTAATTAAGTCTTGAAGTAAATTTCTTAAAGTCAAAGGAACTACATATCTGCTATCGATGTTGTAATGACTTTTTTTAAATATTCAGTAGAAATTTGCGTACAAACATGGGCACAAACACTGAAAAAGATCAATATTTTATAATAATTCAATATTAGAGTGATTTTTAAAATGTTTTATAGACAACCCTCAACTTTGTATATTGACTCATGTCTTCTAATGCTCAAACTAGAGTTATATTACCCCAAAATGGAACCTGAGCCTTGGTGAGCATTCAGTTCAACCAAAATGGGGAACTTACTCTATATTTTATTCTTGTAGTATTGCCCTTATTGTACTACTGTCCTTCTATCTGGTAAAGTGGGTAAATGCACCCATGGAAATATGTTTTGTCTTCCTTCAGTGCCTGGGATCAGTCACTGTAGCTCTGGATTTTCCTATATGATCCTCTTTCATAAGGACAAAATATACCATTGGCAACACTGTATATAAGGTAAATGTACAATGAGAAAAAGAGGAATAAAGGATCCGTTATGTGAGAGTCTAGGGGATGGGAAAGTATAGAAAAACTCATTTTAGGCTAACTCTACGGGTAAAATGGGGTTCCAGAAAAATAGAAGGACTTGTTATCTCTGTCTTAAAGAAATGACAGATGTTGGTCCCATGGTTGTAGTGTTCCGGGGATGATTTGTGTCTCTTTTGTTTTTGTTTGCCATACTCCATTCAGTCCAGGGCTTACTCCTGGATTGCAGTCAGAGACCACTTTTGGTAGTCCCAGGGGAACCTTATGTTGTGCTGAGGATCAAACCTGGGTCAGTCACATGGAAGGCAAGAGTTTTCCTCATTGCTTTATCATTCCAGTCAATTGTTAGATAGCTTTGAAAGTAAACTCCAATGGGCCAGGCAGATTGTTCAAAGGTGTAAAGCATGGGATTATTGTGCATGATTTGATTTCCATAACATATAGTCCTCCAAAGACTTCTAGGGCATTGCTAAGAGTGGTTTCAACAGCTTGGCCTGAATTAGTCCTAATTATCACCGAGAATGCTCCAAAGAACAAAGATCTTCAAGATCCACAATCTCAAAGTCTGGAAGACTGGGAGGACAATTCCCATTTATGGAAGAAACTAAACAAAGAATAATTTGTATATTAACTCATATAACCTAATGCCCAAACTAGAGTTATATTACCCCAAAATGGAACCTGAGCCTTGGGGAGCATTCAATTCAACCAAAATGGGGAACTTACTCTATATTTTATTCTTGTAGCATTGCCCTTATTGTACTACTGTCCCTCTATCTGGTAAAGTGGGTAAATGCACCCATGGAAATATGTTTTGTCTTCCTTCAGTTGGATTGAGATCTTGCAGAAAATTGGTATCAATAGAAACACTCCATGGTCAAGTTTTAGGGAAATATTCATTGAAAAAGAAAGATATTTATTCCTTTGAAGCTTCTTCTCACCTGACAAAGATATTTGTCAACCAGTGCTTTGTTAATATGACTGCTAAATTTTTCTAGAGAGACTTTACTGATCAATGATGATAAATTTCAGCCTAAACGCTTTGGGTAAAACTCTGTGGTAAAAGTTCAAACTTTAGCCTTTCCAGCTTGGGGTTTTGGGAAGCCCCATGTTCGAAGCCTGCTCTCTTACTTGGGTGGCTAGGGGTCTTGATGGCTCCTAGCTGCCCTCTCTTCGACCCTCGGCCTCCAGGCCGTCTGGGGTGGAAACCGCG
>PVKC010050143.1:0-10614 GCA_004027635.1 Crocidura indochinensis
ACATCTCCAAAACAAAACCAGAATTTCACTTTAAAAAATGAAGAGGTGGGGGGGCCGATAGTGAACACAATAGCGCAGCAATAGGGTGTTTGCCTTGCATGTGGCTGACTCAGAATGGACCTGGGTTAAATCCCTGGAATCCCATATGGTCCACCAAGCCAGAAACGATTTCTGAGAGCATAGTCAGGAATAACCCTTGAGCGTCACCAGGTGTGCCCCCTTCCCACAAAAAAACCACAAACAGGTTAAAACAAAAAAATGGCATTTACATAGCATAACCACGTGAAAATATAAGAGCATACATAGTTCAAAGTTCAACAGATGAGTTAAGCCTCCATTTGAAAAAAGTCTTCCATAAAATAAGTAAGAGATATAGTAATTGAAAACTAGAGAATTAAACAAAAAGTCAGTATTCAAAAGGATTTCTTCAAGAGAACAGAGAACAGATAACAAAGAGAGATGAAAATCATCTTTTTTAAAAAGAAAGAAAGGTTTTAGAATGGAAGAAATGAGTTTTTCCACTCAAAGACCTCGTACAACACCCAAATCTTCCATTACTATGAAATTAAGTGAACATAAGACATGCAGATAAACACTCAAATAAATCATAATATACAAAAATAAGAATAGCAGTAGATTTTTAAAAAAGAAATAATAAAAATAACAGAGTGCCTTCCTAAACTTCCTAACCTCTGGAAAATGATTTCCAACCAAGAGTTACCAGTTAAATGCAGAGGATGAAGGTATGTTTGGTTGTGTATATACACATAAAAAAAATGGTACTGGAAAATAAGCCCTAGCCTTTGACTCAACTGAGAGTTCTATTTCTGTCTGGGGAAAGTTCAGTTCCCACCTAACATGTGTGAGTCTATGAGTTCCATTTCTACCAATGCTACTTATGATGTCAAACATAATGCCAAAGGTATTGTCCTTTAGGATCCCAGAGTCACTACAAAGTGTGATTTTCCAGCATCACTGCTACTCCTGGTAGCACTAAAACCAAGATTTGCATAAATACAACAAAAGATGGTAAACCCTAGCAAGGACATTGCAAGCACTACAACATGTTCGCATTGTGAAGTGCCTGTTAACACTGTGACCACATGCAACTTCCTGTCATTGCAGCAGCAACCCGGAAAGAAAAAATAAATTTCTACAGAATCATTAAAAGTCTGAAACTGAGTAAAAGATAGAAGCCAAGAAGAATTAAACAAGTAACCATATCTTAGAGAGAAGAGTGGACAGCACTCAAAATCTATTTTCTAATTAGCTGTGAGCAATATTTAGATAATCACAGAGCTAATGCTGAATCCTTGAATTTTTGACAGACGAATACAATAAAGTAAAGGTGGAAGAGAATATATAGATGGTCTGAAAATGCATTTTAAGAGTTTACATAGTCAGAGTTGGAGAGATAACACAGTGGTAGGACATTTCCTTGCACACAGCTGACCCAGGACGGAACTGGGTACAATCCCCAGCATCCTATATGGTCCCCAATGCTTGGAGTGATTTCTGAGCACATAGCCAGGAGTAACCCCTGAGCATCTCTGAGTGTGTCCCAAAAAAACAAAACAAAACAAAACAAAACAAGAGTTCACACAGTAACTCAAAAGAAAGAAAATCAATACAATCATTTCAGGTCATTGTTTGTAAACAAATGGTAAATGAGATAAAGAACCAAGAAAAACTAAATGGATGTCTTCAAAATATCCTTCCCTGAAGAAACGGAACTGAGGCAGAAGGGGAAAGTTAAAGGTTTGTTTCTTCCCTCTGGAAATGTAATATAATACCCCCAAAAGAGAAAGGGGAGAAAAATTTGAGGCAATTATCAAAGCAGCTTTTAATTTGAGAAAAGGTCATTAAAATGTAAACATTTACCTTGCCCCTCTATCAAGAACTATATGATACATTATTGTGTTTTATCTCAATAGAAATTAGTGAGGAAGACCTAAGAATGTTCTCTAATAATGTGGATGAAATGATAAATTTTAACACAGCGTCATTGATTTAAAATGACTGATTCAGACAAGAATTGTAAACTGGGGCCAGAGAGATAGCAAGCACACCAGCAGGGCTTTTGCCTTGCACACTGTTGACCCAGGAGGGGCCTAGGTTCAATGCCCAGCATCCCATATGGTCCCCTGAGCCTGCCAGGGGCAATTTTGAGCACAAAGCAAGGAGTAACCCCTGAGCACGGATTGGTGTGACCCAAAAACTAAAAAAAAAATAATAATTGTAAACTGTCGTCACAAATAACAAATGAAAGTGTGAGGAGTTAAGTAGATATTCATAAAAGTTAAGCAATACCATATAGATTGTTCTTAGTTACAAATAGGAAGATTAAAGTATCATTACACTAATACGAATTTTATTTTAATCTCAGCAATGGTATATTTAATGGCTCAAGCAAATTTTACACATCTTCTAAAGGGTATAACTTTGAGTATACAGCTCAGTAAAATGTCTTAATCAAACTTGCTTCCATCAGATGTAACTTCCAGTTTACATGCTAGAAAGGATAAAGTCACAAACTTACAGAGCCTCAGGTAAATCCAATAAAGCCAGATGGTGAGACATCTGGAAAAAAGAAATCTCACCTAGTTCACTCAGCATCATAAAATGAACTGTGAGGGGCCAGAATGATTGCACAGTAGGTAGGGCATTTGCCTTCCATGCAGTTAACCAAGGTTCAATCCCAAATGGTCTGCAGAGCCTGCCAGGAGTAATTTCGAAGCAAGAGCCAAGAATGGACCCCCAGAACAAACAAACAAATAAATAAAATGAACTGTGCTGGAGATAAAAGAAACAAAGAGCTATAACAAGATGTAATGTGTGATTTAGATTCTGAACTGGATAAACTAGCAGAACCAAGCATACTTTGGATGATACTATTTTCCCTAGATAAGCAAATACCTTCTTACATAAGAAGTGTGTTGACCTGGGTTTTCCCTTTTCTTTTTTTCCAATAATTTTTATTATGATCAAAGTGAATTACAAATCTTGCACAGTAATATTTTAGGTACACAGTGGCATTGAATCAGGGGAGGTTCCACCACCAATGTTGTCCTTCTTCCACCCCTGTTCCCAGCATGTCCCCCATATCCCCTCCTTTGCCCCTCTCTCACCCCTGGGCTGCTAGTATAAGTGGTCCCCTCAGTGTCTAGCTTGCTATAGACTGGGTATCAGTTCTTTTGTCTTTGGTTTTGGATTTGGTGTTTGTCTGATCATTTATTTATTTCTACTCAATGCTCATATGACTGTTCTTGGTACCAAACATTTTTCTCCCTCAACTTAAGAGGCAGAACAAGATGATTCAGGTTATATGGTTCTGTTTGAAAAGAAAAGAAAAAAAAAAGAAAGGAAAAAATAAAAACAAACAAACAAAAAGCAAACAAAAATCTGGGAGGAGTCCATATAGAGGTTATCAAATATCAATTTAAAAGAAGAAAGGGAAAAAAGAAGGAAAACATAACAAAAAGACAAAAAAGTACAAAAAACAAAACATCAATAACAACAACAAAAACAAAAAAACAAAAACAGCGACTACAAAAAAGCACAACAATAAAGAAAACAACCAAACGATAATCACGAGCACAAAATAAAATTCCCCTTTTTTTTACTGAGTAAACTTTTAAAACATTGCCAGCATACTGAAAATATATTAATTTATCCCTATCAGCCTTTTACTTCTTTGATTCATTTAAACATCTTTAGCCTATCCTCCCAATTTTCCTGAGATTTCTTCTCTCTTTCTATCATCTACAACTTCGGTAAGCTAAACTTTGCCATCACTTCCTAAATTACTGAAACTATTATTTAAAAAAAAAGATAGGAATAAGTATTTATCCCTTTAGTGCACATTCATAATCTCTTTTCAAGTTAGCAATGATTCGCTAAGGCCTTCAGATAATGTAGTCTGAATATTCAGTAACACTGTCAGTAATAATACTTACTATACACTTAACCCTATGCTTAGCACTTAACAATTATTTAATCTAACCTTCATGTGATCATTTTTTCCAAATCTCAGTGAACTGTGGTTATCTCTCAGAAAGAAACTATTATCATTCTCCCTATCTGACTGTTAAGGAAATTAAATGCAGTTAGAATATGAATCTTGCACAGAATATCTGTGAAATATAAAACTTGGATACTATCAAATACTTGATGCAAATTTAAGGTTATTTGTAAATCTACATTTTCTTTTTTTATTAATATCTTTGTTTAAACACCTTGATTACAAATATGATTGTAGTTGGGTTTCAGTCATGTAACATTCCTACCACCAAGGGAGATTTGTGAAATCTACATTTTCTAATCAAGCTTTATAGAGTGAGAAGGCATAAAGACACATATATGCCATTAGAATTTTTTGAGAACATTTGATTTTTATAAAAAAAACTTCCCACAGTACCAGTATTACTTATTTTCTAATTTGCACGTGTTCTTCATGGTGTCAGTTTTCAGATTAACAGAAAGGTATTTTCCTTTCTGCTCTCAGAGCCAACTTCAGGATCCGTGCCAGATCATTCTCTCTCTGTTCCTGTTTTTATGGACTCTTCACAGGCTGGATTCTACTATTTCTAGTAGATTATAAACCACCAGTCAGCATTAATGCTAGCGGTCAAAGAAATCATGATTTCAGACAGCTGGAATTTGCAGCATACATTTTAAGAAGCATTGCACTTCTCATCATACTTCTTAGAAATGGTATAGTTAAGTTTCACAATATTCCACTTATGTTTAAATAACAGCAAAAGGTTGCCAGGCATGTAATTTAAGAAAGTGCCAAGAAGGGAAGGAAACAAGATCCTGAACTTTTCCTGCTTCCATTTCACAGAAGCATTTGCATTTTGGTTTTCTTCAGAAGTGACTTTCACTTCAGAATTTCAGCACCTACTACGAAGATCAGTAAAAATCAACATTCATTATGATAAAAAGGTTTTCAGTTTAGATGAAAGAGCATTGTTTTTAAATGAATTATCGGTGTAAAAATATCCGGCTAGAAACAAGCTACCAAATTGGCTACAGTGATTATTGTAAGATTCAAGATCACAACAGAGGAATTTTACAGAATCCAGTTTCAATACCATGTAAGGTTTTTTTTTAATTATTGTTGGTTTTATGACCAAATCTAGCTGTGCTCAGTACTACAAAATTAGTGCTAAATGCTCCTGGTTCTGCACTCAGAAATCACTTTTAGAGGGACTTGGGGCTGAGATTGAACCAGGGTTGGCCACATAAAGGAAAGCACCCTACCCACTGTCCTATCTCTCCAGCCTCTTCAAAAAATGATTTTTACATAGTTTCAACAACAAATCTGCATAGCCTTCTCACATGCAAAATATTCTTCCTCAAGGTTAAAGGTATAAAAATAATTTGTTCTTTAAGCTATAACAAATTTAAGCAATTTCATTCACCTTTAAGTTTCTGGAGATCCTCCTTCAAATCAGGCCCTGCAAGCATGAAGATACTTTCTGACACAGGGTTCTTATCTGTAAGACTTTCATTGCTGGTATTCACAATGGCCGTACAGTTCAGCAAGGCCACATCGCCTTTCCTGAGGAAACAAGAAAGAGAGCTCATGTGTGGAAATAGGAGGTAGATAAGAAATCTAGTTTCTAATTCTTACAAAACATTCTAGCCACATACCTTTACCATGTGGGTTTTGTTGGCTTACAAACTAAGCAATATTAGAAAAGTAGTGTGTATAAACACATCACACTCATATATGTACATACATACAAATAGTTTTTATAGACATATTTTTAGTTATATTACTTTTCTAAAATTGCTTACTGTGAACATGCATACATGTTTTTTGACCATATTCAGCAGCCCTCAGGGCTATTCCTGGCTCTGTGCTCAGAGGTCACTCTTGGTGGTATTCAGGTGACCAAACTTTGGTACCTGAACTTGATCAGCTCATAGAAGGCAAAAGTCATAAATCCTATATTATCTTTCTAGCCCCAAATCAGCTCTTTAGTGTCATTGCTACAACACACCAAACCATCATGTTTAGTGATACTTGTTACTTTTTGTCTTATAAATTTCCCTTTAATTCCAACAGAATGCTTAAAGAGTTAAACATATTTTAAAGAGTTCAGAATAGTAACTTTATAATGCTATCATAAATAGTAGCTTTATAATAGCCCACTGGAAACAACACAAAATGAATCAACTAATAAAACTGATAAACCAAATGTGGTATTTCTATACAATAGGATATTATTTGATCTTAAAAAGGAACAAAACACTGATTCATGGATGAATCTGAAAAACAATGTGCCAGAATCACAACTGATTTTATTTATATAAAACAGGTAAACCTAATAGAAACAGAAAAGTATATTATTAGAAGATGGGTAAGAGTCACCAAAAAATGTTTAGGAAAAAAATAGGATTAAATCTAAATATTGCCAAGGCCAAAAATATAGCACAGCGGGTAGGGTAGGGCATTTGCCTTGCTCATGGCCAACCCAAGTTAAATTTTCAGCATCCCATATGGTTTCTCGCCTGTTAGGAGTAATTTCTAATTCCCTTCTTTTTTTTTTTGGTTTTTGGGCCACACCCAGGGACGCTCAGGGGTTACTCCTGGCTATGCGCTCAGAAGTCGCCCCTGGCCTGGGGGACCATATGGGGCACGGGGGATCGAACCGTGGTCCATCCAAGGCTAGCGCGGTAAGGCAGGCACCTTACCTCCAGCGCCACCGCCCGGCCAGGAGTAATTTCTGAGTGTAGAGTCAGGAGTAACCATCCCCTAAGTGCTACCAGTTGTGGCCCAAAACCCCAAATAAAGAAATCAATAAATAAACCAAAGTCTTACCAAAGAACCACTTTCCCATTAATATCCTTGTTATAAAGGAAAGGTGATCTAATGGTGTCTTCCTGAAGTGTTTCAGCTGCGGAGTCAGAAGCATCTAATTCATCTTCAGAGGAGCTGCCCCAGCTTGGTAATGTTTCCACATCCACAAACTGGGAAGGTGCCCCCAAGGGATCCATGGACTGGGAACTTCAACTTCCCCAATTTCTTGCCAATTCAAGATTCACTGGAGAATTTAGCTTCAGGAAAAAAGAAAGTATTGCTTTATAAGCACAGAGAGTACTTCACTTCTGTTAGAGCAAACAAAACAAAAAGCAACACTCTACTGTGAAATGCTTCATTGTGCACAATCTGGTTATAGTCTCACTTAAATAGCCCATAAAATCAATGCACAACATAGATCTCTATAGCTTTTCTAAAATAGGAAGAAAAGGGAATTATTTAAGCATGAATTTTTGGAAGAAATTCACCCATGACAATAATCACAGTCACACTAGTCCTACTTTCCAGAACACAAGACCATTTATTAAACGTGGAATGTCTGCTAATGGGGATGGGGGGAATAAGGGGGCAGAGGGAGAAGAGGAGTTGGGGTGAATTCTAGGTGCTTCAAAATAGACAAAGATAACATTGATGGCCAGTGTTGGCGAGGATGTAGGGGGGAAAGGGGCCCTCATTCACTGCTGGTGGGACTGTCTACTGGTCCAGCCATTTTGAAAAACAGCATGAACCTTCTCAAAATAAGTAGGAAATAATCTTCCATATGACCCAGCAATTTCACTTCTGAAAATATAGCCTAGGAACTCAAAAGCACAATTCAGAAAAGACATCTGCACTGCTATATTCATTGAAGCTCTACATATGATAGCCAAAATATGGAAACAACCCAAATGCCCACAAACAAGTGATTGGGTAAAAAAAGTATAATTTTTTCACACGTACAACATATGCACATTTATATAACATGTTATTTATGATATTTGAACATAGGTATATTTATACAACATATACACAACAAAATACTACTTGGTCATAAGAAAAAATTAAGTCATGCAATATGCTGCAACATGAATGAATATGGAGAGTATCCTGTTGAGTGAAGTCCATTAGAGGGAGAGGAAGAGATTCAAAATGATTCCTCTCATATGCGAAATATAAAGAAACTTCGTAGGGGAATATCAAACGTCCAATGGCAATAGAAATAAAGAACAGAAGAACTGTTATAAAATAACAGAGATATAGCAGAGAATCTTCAATAGTAAGATTAGTACTGGGGTCCAGTTAAGTTAGGGAAGAGAACACTAGGACAGTGGGGGATAAGGTCGAGGAAAGAAGTACCTGTTGGGGTCGGGCGGTGGCGCTGGAGATAAGGTGCCTGCGCTAACCTAGGACAGACCGCGGTTCGATCCCCCGGTTCCTCATATGGTCCCCCGTGCCTGCCAGGAGCGACTTCTGATAGAATAGCCAGGAGTAACCCCTGAACATCACCAGGTGTGGCCCAAAAACCAAAAAAAAAAGAAGTACCTGGCACAAAGGTCTGGGGACATTGATGACCAATTGTGGACACTGGTGAAGGGCTTGGTGTTGGAACAGTATATGCATGACACCCAATCATAAATATCTTTGTAACTTTGTAATTTGCAATGATCCAATAAAAAGAAAACAGGCTAGAGAGAGCTCAGTGGTCAGAGCAATTACAATCAAAGTTTGCACTAAATCCAATATATAAGGAGGCATGGATTTGACAGCCAAAGGAAGAATGGGTAGGACTGGACAATTTATAAGATAAACTATAAGAGACACAAATATGGTAATATGGTTGTACTAAAATGTAGAAATTAGATGAGAAGGGTAACTAAGAGATGCAGTAAAATATTGCAGAGAGGTCAAGGGAACTGTAATATGTCAAAAGTGTAGTTAATTGGCCAAGAATTCAGACAGCTGTTCTTATTCATTCAATAAATCTCTGTGAGCATCTATTATGTGTCAGATAGCATTTCAGGGTCAGAAGACAAAGTGATGATTAAGATAAAGCAAGTTCCTGCCCTTACAGAAACTAAACATCCTAGAGAGATGAAAGATAAATCAATAAACACACAAGCAAGTATAGAGGCAATAGAGGACAAAACATAATAATTGAGAGCGATCTCATTAAAGTAAGAGGACAAATTATGAGAAGTTCTGGGAAGTGTTTCAGGCAGAGAAAAGAGCAAGTGAAAAATCCAAAAGGGCAGGGAGGATCTTATTGTATTCACCAATAAACAAGATCTCTTTGGCTAGAGTAGAATAAATAGTAAAGGTGTGGGAGGTGATGAGGTTGTGAACATTTATGCAGCTTATAAGTCACTGCAAGTAGTCTAGATCTTAATCTATATATGACAGGAATCCATTAGAGATTCTTGCTCAAGATGACCTCTGATAAATGACATTTTATTGGGAGGGAGGTAACAATAGCAGTGCTTAGAGATGACTCCATTGGGTTCAGGGGTTACTCCAGTGCTAAACAAGGAATCAGGAAAAGCACGTGGTGCCCACGTGAAAAACGTAAGATAAGGATAAACATGCATAAACATGTTTATGAATAACATGTTAAAGAATAAACACAAAATCCCTTGCTGTTTCTTCCTAAAATGAGAGGTAGGAAATGTGATAATCTTATATAATAACTTCAGAAGGGCCTTGTAGATTATACCATAATAAAACTGTATGAGTATACTATCTTTGTGTATACAAAATGTATGTGGTTATCTAGATATCACTGCATATCTTGCACAGGATCAAACCCTAGGCTTTACTCACATGATTTACCACTATCAACATCCCTAGTCATGGATTATTCTTGTTTGACACTAAACATTCCTTTAACATAAATTTGGAGTAAAGAAACTAACTCCATTTAGCACCTGATGTCTGGCTCTGCACTCAGGAATTACTCCCAACATGTTTTCTCTGATTCTGCTTCAGTACTTCTGGGGCAGAGTGGAGTGGGAGTCATAAAACTGCTGCTAAATTGAATGCAGGTAACGTAGAATTTCCGATGTCAACTGGTCCCTTGCCAATACAATTTTGGCCAGTACTTTCATTGTTCTCAGTTGACCATGTGCTATCCCATTAAGTGTCTCTAAGATGTCCTTCCCTAAGAATGGCATCCTGGTATGAGCATCCTCCTTAAGCCATTATCCATGATGACCTGAGCTGGTCTAGGTAACCAAAAAGATGCAGCAGAACTGAGAATCAATTTCTAAAGATGAGTCATCCAGACATGTGGTCTCTGCCATGCTCACTAATCTGTTTTGGAGAAGCTAGTTCTCATGATCAAGACACTCAAGTGACCCACCAAAAGGCCCTAAGATGAGATCTTCTTTTTTTTTGGGGGGGGGGGGTTTGGGCCACACCCAGTGACGCTCAGGGGTTACTCCTGGCTATTCGCTCAGAAGTTGCTCCTGGCAGGTACGGGGGACCATATGCGGAACCGGGGGATCGAACCGAGGTCCGTCCTAGGTTAGTGCAGGCAAGGCAAGGCACCTTACCTCCAGCGCCACCGCCCGGCCCCCAAGATGAGATCTTGAGAGTTCCTGCCAACACCAGCATCACTGCCAAGCTTGTGAATAAATCTCCTTAAAGTGGAACCTCGGGCCCGGAGAGATAGGACAGCGGTGTTTGCCTTGCAAGCAGCTGATCCAGGACCAAAGGTGGTTGGTTCGAATCCCGGTGTCCCATATGGTCCCCCGTGCCTGCCAGGAGCTATTTCTGAACAGACAGCCAGGAGTAACCCCTGAGCACTGCCG
>PVKC010050144.1:0-10618 GCA_004027635.1 Crocidura indochinensis
CATTGATATTATAAAACAGAATGGGGTGTAGAGTTGTAAGGGAGAAATGGAAGGCCTCTCATGTAGGTTTTGTAATCCAATTTAATAGATTGGTTTATTTTTATTAGAAAATTTATTGGAGATGTATTCAAATGATTAAAGCATTAAAAATCTCTAATTGGTGAGGGGGGCTGGAGCAGTATCACAAGTGGTAAGGCGTCTACCTTGCATGTGCTAGCCTAGGATGGACTGAGGTTCAATCCTCTGCTGTCCCATATGGTCCCCCAAGACAGGAGGGATTTCTGAGTACATAGCCAGGAATAAACCCTGAGCGTCACTCAAAACAAAACAAAACAAAAAACAAACAAAAACATAAAACACACCAAAAAATAAAACCAAAACATAGTTTTGTTGAAAAGGTTTATATTAGTTTGATGAAAACAAAGAAGTGAATAGAATTTGTATTAGGTAGTTTAGAAACAAAACTATTCTTGTTGATGGTTTTAGGTAATATTGAATATGAAGGGAAAGTTGATATACACTTCAATGATACAGACCAAAATTCTTTTTTTTTTTTTTTTTTGTTTTGGGGTCAGATCTGGCAGCACTCAGGGGTTATTCTTGGCAACTACACTCAGAAATCACTCCTAGCAGGCTCAGGGGACCATATGGGATGCCGGGATTTGAAACACTATTCTTCTGCTTGCAAGGCAAACGCCTTACCTCCCTGCCATCTCTCTAGCCCCAAGGTCAAAAATTCTTATTGGTAGTATTGTGCTAAGAAAATTATAGAATCAATTATACAAACTTGTGGGTTTTTATTTTTATTTATTTATTTTTTTGTACTTTAGTTGACTGTGCTCAGGACTTATTTTGGGATATGTACTCACTGATAATTCTGGGTGTGCTGGGTGAACCATATGAGTTACTAGAGAAAACAGCTGGTAAGCTAGTGAAACAAAAAATCGGTCTAGTACCTACTTACTGTTTTTTGATGTTGGCAAATATGAAAATATGAATGGTATTTAAAAAATAGAAAAATAGGCAAAATTGGAAGTTAGAATTCAGTAGCTGTGTTTTGAGCATGCATTTTAGAATTTCAAATTGAAATGATGAAAAATATTTACATACACATTGGAGAAGAGAACTTAAAGTCATAAATTTGGGAATCAACAATATATATAGCATTTATAGATGTAGGAACAATGTGATCATAAAAGGTTGCTATATAACAAAAGGTAGATATAGACAAATTGTGTTTTAAAATTATGACTAAATGCTGATTTAATGGGAATCTAAAAACCTTTGAAATATTTTAGTAATTGATTAAAATTAGAATATACTATTCCTTTTACTACTTGATGAAATTCATAATCATTTAATTTATATCTGCAAATTTAGAGAGCTTCTACTCATATCACCTTCTGAATCTTAAGTCTTTGTAACTGTATATTTTCTTACAGGCTGTATCTAATATTGAATGACCTTTTTCTAAAACAAACTGGTCTAAAATACTAACAGGGTATAATGTCAAAGATTTTACACTATCTATCGGTCTTGGCACACATTTTTATTAATTATTTACCCTAAAGGTTTTCATATGTTGTTTTAAAGGCCATAGGCCTGAATATCTAGTGTTTTTTCCCATCGTTATTGAAATGTAATGAGCAAATACACAACTTATATATTTATCAATCCTTTTAAAAACATAAACATACTAGCCTGAATGATATAATCAATAGACTTTTCTTTTAAGAAACATTTATCTCTAAATGACACAAATGAAAATAGAATTAAGTTAGTTATATCAATAAAATTAATAGGCAAATAAAGATAATATAGATTATATGGAGATGATTATTGAGCATCCTACTGTAAACAGTATTTTGTTTATTTTTATTCTGGGGTATTGTCACCAGTTCTTAAGACCTACTACTGGTTCTATGCTCAGGGGCATGTCATCACCCTTGGCAAGGCAGGTGGTCATTTGAGATTTGGGTATATGAAACCAGGATAGTCAGTAACTTGACAAACACCTTATTTAAAGTACTTTCTCTCCAGTCTAATATTTCCTTTACTTAGTACTACACAGTTTCACCTATCTTTTGTTTAATTCCTTTAGAGTGATTGTGTTGATTATAATTGTCTATTTCACATTTCTATAGAAAAAAGGTCAATCTCTTTAATGTTAATTTAGCAGGTTATAGCACTTCTTTCTAATATTTGTTATATTGGTTCTGTTTGAATCAAGGTATTTATTAAGCTTTTATATTTTAAAAATATTAGATATAAGTACTCCATCTTCATAATTATTATCTTAGCAATGAAACATTTTATACTTTCTTATATAGAGAATTTCTAAAATTCATCTGCATAACAATTTGGAGAAAGAAATCAATCTATCTTGAAATATATTTTAGAATATCTTTTTCAAACATTAAATGGCTTTATTATTATGGGTCATATTTTGGATTTAATTTTTTAAAACTAAATTTATGAGGAAAACATCATTTTCTGTAATCCCAGACATATAAAATTTTATGTCTAAAATATTGTTAAATAGAGGAGCATAGTTACATTGGATCCATCAAATTACTTGTTCTTTTTATAGTGAGTACAAAAATAAAATGTTTATTTGATTTTCGCTGACCTATATATTACATTGTTTCATTCCCTGTTGTAGCCATAATTCTTCTTTCCTAAGGTATTCTTTTAATATATAATACTATAATAATTTTATTTTAATACTGATAAATTTTTAGAAAAATATGTTTCTTTTTTGTTTCTTTTTAATTCTTTTGGGACACACCCAGCGGTGCTCAGGGGATACTCCTGGCTATCTGCTCAGAAATAGCTCCTGTCCGGCACCAGGGACCATATGGAACGCCGAGATTCGAACCAACCATCTTAGGTCCTGGATCAGCTGTTTGCAAGGCAAACACCGCTGTGCTATCTCTCCAGACCCAGAAAATATATATTTCTAAAGTATAAAGCTTAATATATTTTATAAGTTGACCTGAAATTACACTTTTCTAAAAACCAACATATTATTTGTATTTCTTTTCAAACTCTAGCAAACTCGTTTATATGAATTCATTTCTAGAAACTCCAAGTATCTACAAGTTAAATTTTATATAATTTATATTACTTCCACATGATCTATTTAAGAAGCAGCAATTTACTGAATTTTGTAGCACTCAAAGAAAAAATAAAATCTACTTATACCAGCCGATGTTATAGTTCCATTAGAAAAATACCTTATATATAACATATGCTTTTAAATATTTAAAAATATATAAACACTGTTATTATCATATGTTTACTAAGTATATAATAAATAACAAGTACTGATTTATCTTATGTTTACTAATTTATATAATAAATGACAAGTACTGATTGTAATCAAGATTTTTGATTGCCTAATATAAAATCACAACATTCAGGATGATTTAGAAAAGTATTTTTTGCGTGGCACATTTATAATTTGCTACTTCCAAAAATAATACGGAGACATAGCACAGTGAGTACAGTGAGTAGAGGACTGACCTTCCATGTGGTTGCCCCTGATTCAATATTTGTCATCCCATATGGTTCCTCAAGTCCCCTACCAAGAGAAAGTAAACATTAAGCATTTACCAGATGTGGCCTAAAAGACAAATAAAGGGATTTATGGGATGATATATATTTTATATATTTTTACTTAAAATATTTTCAAATATTAAAAAATAAAAATACAGTCAGAAAGAGAACATAGGAAAGACTTGTAGATGAAAAAATATTTTCATTATCACTTACCATTAAGACAATTTTTAGTATATTCAGAAATATTGGAAACGAGAATGGTTTAAGCGGATGTGGTGAAAAAAAGACTTTCATTCACTGTAGCTGTTGAGGCAGGCAGGTAGATGGGGTGGGATGATTGGTGGTGATAATGATTTTCTTGCTAAGTATTAAAACCAAAAAGCAATTTGAACAAGTTACCCTGTCAGTAGCCCAAAGTAGAAAATCACATTATATCATGCCCACTTTTGGTGCTAGGAAATGAGACTTTTGTATTCTCTGTGTTCTTAGAACCTACCCAGAGAAGATTAGAAAAGACTAAAGCCCCTCTTGAAAACAAAAAATGTAACAAGAACAAATGGTTGTGATAAGGACTTGAAGGTAAATAACTATAAATTTCAACCTCTTTCTCTTAAAAATTCTTAGTAATGTACTTTTATCTAGATAGACAGTCCCATGTGGATGCTGTTTGAGAGAAAAAATTATAAAACCAACTCTGTAAAGACAAGTGTTTCTCTCCCCATCCTGGAGATGGTCCAAACACCACCTGAGACAGGTTCTCTCACTACACTCTGTCTCTATTGACGACCATTTTCCCTTTTTGAAATCATTATTTTTCTCTTTTTGCTTTCTCTAAATAAAATTTAGATGAAGGAACTTATCTCTAAATAAGACTCATTTATTTTGCAATTTATGTGCTAAAATTTTATTCTTTGAGGGAAAATCAATTGTCCCAGTTTTAGATTGAATTTCCTTTACTATAAAGAGCAGGATACACAGCTTTCCAAGCAATCACATGGTAAGAATTATTTACCATACAGTGTATGAATAAACTTCCAAAGAATCTTGGAGGCTCTGGAGATAACATATATGAGTTAAATACCAAAAGAAACGTTCATCTCTCATAGATTTGCCCCCAACAACTTCCGAATAGATGGAGGTGACAAAATTTGCAAGGGGAAGATTCAGTTCTCAAGGCTGCCATCTCTCTTCCCTCCACTTAAAGTCACTATCAATAGTGACAAAGATTTCTAGCCTACTTTCCAAGAAAATGTATAATGAGTTCTCAAAATTAAAGCTTTTGTATAATTCAGCATTGTCCTTCTATTATCTATGACCTAAAAAATACATTATTTTTTAAAGTTAAATGACTGAATATGCATTTTTATGATTAATATATTGACCAAATTATGGAAACAACTCAACTACAGAAAACAATGAGAGGATAAGTTAGTTATAGAAAATAATTTTAAAAAATGCTACTGGCATGTTTGGAAAGATGTCATCTTGTAGTTCACTGCAACATAAATAGAAATGAGAGTACACTAAGCTATATAACCAGACAATGAAGAACAAGTTCCATATGATTTGTGGAATATAAAAAATGAATACCATGAATTAGAGAATATAGATGACTAAGGAGCCTTTTTCTTTGAATCATGAAACTAAGATTTTTCAAGAAGGAATGGCAGTAAAGAAGTGATGGAATAATTTGGGTTTTTGACACTTTCATAGAGGTGGGAATGAAATAAAATAATTTGAAATCATGAACATTGACCTTATTATAATTGTGTCAACTAAACGATAGAATCATTTATTGAACATCATTAAGCATGATATTTTAAATATAATTCTACAGAGAAATAGGAAACATGTTATCATTTAGATTATTTCTTAAAGTTTTCTCATATTCCTCTGCATTTCTAAAACAATATTTTTTTACCACTCAGCAATAGTAACAATATATTTGGCTCAATCGGGCAGATATAAAGCAATGGCACTATGCCTGATTCCACATAAGTTATTCCAAATTTCTCCAAAATTCTCCTGTAGATTGGGATATACATATAATTCAAATATGCCTATTATTCTTATATTTCTTTCACAAAGATATATCAAGCAAATTCTTGAGCAATCTAAAAGAAGAATCAGTAGCTAAAAATACAGCCACTTGGGTTAAATTTGTGGTAGAAAGTATAACAGTACTGTTTCAGAAGTATAGGAATAGTACAGAAGGAAGAGTACTTGTCTTGCATGTGGCCGACCCCAATTCAGTCTATTAGTACCCTACGATGATTCTCTGAGACCTTCAACGAGGGTGATTCTTGAGTATAGATATTGTACAGAATAGCTGGAGTCATCATTGAGCACTTAAAATCAAGCAAATCAAAATAGCAATATGGCCTCTCAGACGTGTCTTTAGTGCAAAGTTAGTAGTATCTTCACATATAGTAATAAAATAAAATCTGATTTTATTTTTTCCATGACATTTTCTGTCTCACTTATATTTCTCTTTTATTTTTTTAAATTACACTTCTCCATAAATTATTCATATAGACATATTAAACTCAAATTCTGCTTTCTGAATTCAAAATCAAAGAAGAGATACCAGAATTGAGGGCTCATAAACTATGGTTATATTCATATAAATGTATTAAAGATTTCACCTTTGATTAATCTTTTTTTTGTTTTGTTTTGTTTTTTGGGCCACACCCAGTGATGCTCAGGGGTTACTCCTGGTTATGCGCTTGCTCAGAAGTCACTCCTGGCTTGGGGGATCATATGGGAAACCAGGGGATTGAACCGTGGTCCGGTCTGTCCTAGGCTAGCACAGGCAAGGCAGGCACCTTACCTCCAGCTCCACCACCCCGCCCCACCTTTGATTAATCTTAATGAGGTATATGCAAATGAAAATGTGTGGGATATTTTGAAACTGTGGCACTTAAACATTGTGTAGTTAATGATAATGTCTATGACATAAGAGGGGAAAAGTAATGTGGATGACACACAGGAAGGGAAATGCAAGCTCAGGGCAACCAATTCTAAATTAATTATGCACAAAGAGCTACTTGGCAATCTTTGAGAAAATTTGCAACCCTTACTAGCCTAGGACAGATTCTGACCTAAAGGCAAAAAATAGAAAAGTCAGCTTGAAAATTTTTAACCTATCTTATAGTATTCTGATAGTCAAGATGACTCTCAGATAGTAATATTAAAGATTTGTGTCATGGCAAGAATATTAAATAAATTGTGCTGTTAATATGAATGAACACTTATTCTTCACTGAATGTCCTGCATCAATATAAACAGTATTTCCTTTCCAATATTGCGCTTGGAAAATATTCATAAAACCAGCTGATTGGAATAATTTTGTATTTGTAGTAGTAGTAGTAGTAGTAGTAGTAGTAGTAGTAGTAGTAGTAGTAGTAATTGTTTTGCTACAACTGTGGTCTTCAGAGTTTATTCCTGGATCTTGTTGCTATCTCTTCATGTGGAGTTTGGGAAAAATATATATGCTGTCAGGGATAAAACTCTGATTTACTAGTAGAAAATGACACTTTGCTAGATATACTATCTCTCAAATATCCAATATTTTATATTTTCTTATTTCGTTCACGTTTTTTCACTTCCTTATATATATATATATATATATAACTTTTATAGTGTTTAGATGATTTATTTCACTCAAAATAATAACTTTTAGGTGCATAGATTCTATAGCACATGGCAGGTTTCAAACCTTTAAAAATGCATATACATATTATCCCAATTTTTACATATACCATATCTTCTTTATCCATACCTCACATGAATTGTTTTCAGAATAGCATCAGATATTAATGTGTATGTAATTTTATATGGAAACACATTATTTGAATTATTTTGGCAGGTACTATGGATTTTTATACTGTGAATCATCAATAATAATTTTTAGATTATATTAAATAATAAATATTTAGATATTCACTATTAAGTGGATGCTTTCTGGAATTAAAAACTAAATTATTTAAAACACTAAAGTTTACATGATATGCAATTTCACCATGAATTTAATTGCGATTATGTTTAAAATAATAGTCTTTGAACCATAGTTACTATGGTGTATTGGGCTTATACCTTGCATGTGATTGACCAAGATTTGATCCGAGACATCCAATATGGTTCCCACAGCACTGCTAGGAATAAAACATCAGTGCGGAGCCAGGAGAAACCCCTGAATGTGTGGCTCCCAAGACAAACAAAAAATAATTGCTTTTGATATGTAAATAAAAGAAAATTATGATTACATATTAATATAAACCTGAGATAAATATAGATTATATTTAAAAGTATTTATTAAAGTATTAAAAGTATTAAAGTATAATGGAATAACTAGGACTTCATGTTATATATTTTTATTTTTGGCCACACCTGTTTGATGCTCAGGGGTTACTCAGAAATTGCCCCTGGCTTGGGGGGACCATATGGATGCCAGGGGATCGAAGCGCAGTCCTTCCTTGGCTAGTGCTTGCAAGACAGACACCTTACCTCTAGCGCCACCTTACCAGCCTCTGTTTATTAAAATTTTAATTAAATGAGTATTTATAACCGTAGATGTTACCTAATCAGCAATATGAAAACCATACGTTTGAAACATTGTAAGTAGAATAATTTTGTTTTAAGTACAAACATGGCACTATATTTAAACATTCAGAGAAAGGTAGATGATATTTCTTCCTTTTTTTTTGTTTTTGTTTTTGTTTTTGGGCCACACCCAGCAGTGCTCAGGGTTATTCTTGGCTCCATGCTCAGAAATTGTTCGTGGCAAGCACAGGGGATCATATGGGGCACCGGGATTCGAACTGATGACCTTCTGCATGAAAGTCAAACACCTTACCTCCATGCTATCTCTCCGGCCCCAATGTTAAGTTTTTTAGCTGATATTTCTTATAACTAGGTTTCAATTCTACATACCATGTGAATTCACGGAAACATATTGAAACTAGGAGAATTCTAACTTCAGACCCTCATTTTGAGGAATCAGGGTAATTTTATATGCAAATATTTTATGAACAATTATTAGTTCTATTAAGCACAATAAGCTTGCCTTTGTAAAACCTATTGCGAATTTGTCCTTTGAATCTTTATTTCATTATTAACAGGCTTTGAAAATAACTGTATTTTCTCTGTTTAAATGGAAAGGAAAATAACTTTAATTGTTCATAATCATTTCTTTAGAGGAGAAAGAGCTTTACGAGAGACTGTGACCCCACTGGGAGGCTGTTTAAAGATATTTAGAATAGATAAAATTATGATTGTGTACAATAGGTCTGACTTTAGTTATTTCAAAGAAGTTATTTTTGTCACATTTAGCAGCAGGAAGAAAAGAAATGAAAGTGTTAGGTTATGAACCTGATTTGCATTACTCTCCCAGTTGCTATCATTTTTTTTTCATAAAAGAAAAGAATTGGCTAGTACATAATTAAAGGTAATTTTTTAATTTAGTAATTCTTTTCTAATACATTTTACATGGAAATGTAAGTGTATGCATTGATGACTAGAGATAATTCTAAGCTTTTCTTCATGACCAGATTCAATTGTCCTGTAAAGAACAAAAGATAAATTTTAAATTCATTTTTTTCTTGGAGGTTCAAAAATTTTCTTTAGTAGAGATTTGGGATAAAAATAGTGGAGTAGGGGCCTGGGAGATAGCATGGAGGTAAGGCATTTGCCTTTCATGCAAAAGGTCATTCTTCCGAATCCTGGTGCCCCATATGGTCCCCCGTGCCTGCCAGGAGCAATTTCTGAGCATGGAGCCAGGAGTAACCCCTGAGTGCTGCTGGGTGTGACCCCCCAAAAAAAATGGTGGAGTAGAGGGGATGGAATGATATCACAGTGGGAAGGAAGTTTGTCTTGCAAATGGCTAAAGCATCTCTTATGTTCCCTTGAGCCTACCAGTAGAGATTTCTGAGTACAGAGTCAGGAGTAAATGCTGAGTTTCACTAGATGTGGCCCTAAAACCAAAAAGCCAAAACAAAACTAAATGGTGAAGTAGAAAATCACTGAAACTGAGAACAATTTCTGAGTGAAATAGCAATTTCAACGTAAATTACAATTTCTAAGCAAGAAAATTTTTCTTCTCCAAAGATAATGTAATATTATAGAAACTAAATACTCTATATCTCTATCTACATCTCAGCAAGTCTCTTCTTCTTGAATACAAACAATATTAGCTTTTTAGTCAAAACAGGTATAGGATTATCTCCAACTTGAATGTAAGGCAAGTTTCTGAAAATTCCAAAATAATAGAGACAGAAATTAAAGGCATTGAATTGTAGTCCTGATAATCTGATGGTACTGTTCTCTATTTGGAAAACTTAGAACATAGGAAAATAGATATAATTGAAATTCTGATTTTAGGGTAATTTTAATCTAATTTAAATTAGATCTTTATATTGATCTATACCTGTCAAAGTAGCCCTTCCACTACACCTGTGTGGCATATTTATGTGATATTAAAAAATAAACATGGAGGGCCCGGGAGATAGCATGGAGGTAAGGCATTTGCCTTTCATGCATAATGTCATCGGTTTGAATCCTGGTGCCCCATATGGTCCCCCGTTCCTGCCAGGAGCAATTTCTGAGCATGGAGCCAGGAGTAACCCCTGAGCACTGCAGCCGGGTGTGACCCAAAAAAAAAAAAAAAACCAAAAAAAAAAAACATTGTAATACAAGCTTATTATTAACTGATTAAAGAAAAACATTAAGGTCTATGTTTTATGGAATAAATTATATCTCCATGTACAGTTTGTTTTTAAAATTCAGTTGACCGTGAATAGTGAGCATAATTTTAGTTAGTAAAGTACATAGAGGTTAGTAATTTAACTTGTTTTTCTTTTATTTTAAAAATATTTTGTTTGTGCAATGATTTAAGAATTTAGAGCTAAAATAATAAAATATTTATCTGTATTATTAGTACCATATTTTTACTTTAGGGCAAGGACAGCAATTGAGAAGAAGAATCATGACAAAACTCAGTTTGAAGCCATTTTGTCTTTTTTGTTTTGTTTTGGTGTGGTATTTGGCTCTATGCTCAGAA
>PVKC010050145.1:0-10519 GCA_004027635.1 Crocidura indochinensis
TTTTTTTTTTTTTTTTTTTTTTTTTTTTTGGTTTTTGGGTCACACTATTAAACCAAATAGGTTGACTAATAAAGATTTTATTACTGTTCTTTTACCTGTGCTTTTCCACTGCAGAGATTTTTGACCTAAAAAAAATAAGCTTAAAGTTAAAAAGGCTCTCTATATTTGTGGCTTGGGGGGACCTGTTCTCCCCCTTTTGCTACTATAATTGAGTTTTTAGTGAAGCTTTGGCCTTTTCTGCATAGCTTTATAAAAGATGCCAATAGAATGTTATAAATCATTGTTGAAAATGTTTTTGGTTTTTTTTGAAAAATATTTTAAGTTTTTAAGACACATATGCTGGGCTATTGTCTGTCTATATTTTTTAGGGATACTCATAACTGCACAACATAAATATAAAGTCAATGTCCCCTAATTCTGATTCTGCAACTTGTGACCAGGTGAAGAGGGCTATTCAAGTATTCAACTTGCATTTTCAATAGAAAATTCAAACCTTTAAAAATGTTAATAATTGGACCCAGAGATATAGCACTGCGGTGTTTGCCTTGCAAGCAGCTGTTACAGGACCAAAGGTGGTTGGTTCGAATCCCGGTGTCCCATATGGTCCCTGTGCCTGCCAGAAGCTATTTCTGAGCAGACAGCCTGGAGTAACCCCTGAGCACCGCTGGGTGTGGCCCAAAAACCAAAAAAAAAAAAAAAAAGTTAATGATTTCTTAATCCATATACAGGGTATGTCCTACATAGGCCAACCAAATTTTTGATTCCTGAAAATATTTTAAGGTACTTAATTGAAATCTATTCTGAATTACTTTTTACAGTACAGTTTCCTATTCAGTAAATGGTCAAGGTATTAAATTGAATATTCCTCCTGAATTTTGTTAGGAGTTATGCTATCCTGCCTGAGTCAATTGTCCTTTTAACATTGAAATAAATAGCTTGAAGTTGTTCTTTTTGGATAATCACCTACACATGAGCCTGAAGGAATCAGTGCCTTATCTATCAGAGTTAAAATCTAACCAAAAGATTGACAAATCTGTCTCCTTGAGCCAGGGTCATCTGTAGGCCCCTGGGTGATGGCTCTTAATAATTTAACTAATGATTTTTAAAAAAGCATTGTAAGTTCTATGCGAAAAACTTAGATTTCCTGTAATTAATTTAAACTGACCAATTTTTCTAATAATGTTACAATTTTGTTCTTCGTTCCATGCCAAGTCTATATTCTAGAGTATATAAGAGTCTTCACAGTTTTTCTAAAAAACATGAGTATTAAAATAATTTTGAAGATGCAACTTAAATATCTCTCTATATTTATTTAATCTGACCACAGTTTCTTCCCATTCAGCATAACCTTAAACCATCTATACATTCCTTTATTTATATGTCATGCTGTAACTTTTCTCAAAATTAATCCTTTTTACTTTAATTTTTAAAAACTTTAGATACTAAATATTATAGATATTTAACATCTTAATTTATTATATTTGTACCAGTTTTTAAATACTTTGGAGTTAAATATTCCATCAATTTTATGCAGAAGCAAAGAAATATATTTAAATATAGAAGTGTTCATGTAGTGTTCTTTACATGACTGAAACCCAAACACAATCATGTATGTAATCAAGGTGTTTGAATAAAATATATTAAAATTAAAAAAAGAAGTGTTCAGCTCTCACTAGAATTTTAGATAGCAGTACAAGAAAACATATTTAATCTATCAGACTTTATTAATTTGATTTTAATAATTTTGTACAGAGGTAACAGGTTTTCTAAAGTTATACCTCTAATTGTAAAATGTCTGATTTCCAATTAAAATTGCTTTGGGCCTTCAAGATAAAATACTGTAGCTAAACTCACTTTGTCTTTGACTCTGCTGTTCTTTCTAAAGAATAGTTTCTGATGCTCAAGAATTCCAAGTATCTATACACTTCATTTTTCTTAATAGGATATTTAGAACAAGAATTCAAATTTTTATAAAATCATTAACCTGTTTAGAACACTTTCAGCTTTTTCTGTTGGTTTGTATATCATTGATCTCTAGGGATTATGCTGTTTATTCCATATATTCACTGACTCACTCAGGTCTGTACCTGAAAGTGTCTATTTCAAATTCCAATCTGGCTTTAATATTCTTCTACCTGTTCATCAATCAATTGATCTAGTTGTTACTCTGACCCATCTTAAAGTGACAGGAAAGAAACTGATATGGGGCTGAGAAAGGAAAAACAGTTCCCAGGGCAAAATTAGTTCTATCAGCTGACTGGAACTTTGTCTTACTTTTTTTCCCCAAACTCACACTCCAGATCACAGCCTGTTTTACATGGAAATGGGTCAAAGTGCTTTATTGATATAATGCTGGCAGGTATGATCTAAGACTGTGAGATGTCACCATTATCAGTTCTCCTGCTCTGAGGGAGGTAATTAGACAAAGGGAAAGGCTATACTAGTGACCTCTGCCAAAGTGATAGTAAATGAACTTTAAATCAGTTACTGTAATTTTCAATTTCTAGAAATCATTGCCATTGAGTCTCATACGTGTTAAAGTCTCATAGATTAAATTGCTTCATTTACTATTCTCTTAACATCCAGCCTTTTCCATATCTTCGTCTTTTTATACATCACAAAATCTAAGGAGTTTCAAAGACTCTGGAAAGATCTCTTATCTAAACAAATTATTTTATAAGTTCATTTAGCTCACTCATTTTTTTTCCTAATTCAAGGATCATTGTACCACCAGATAACTGGAGTAGAATTACATACCAAGTGTATGGGTTTAAGACAAATATCCATAGTAGCCCTGGTTAAAGATTTTTTTCATTAGGATCTCATCTTAAGAGGTATTTAAGAATTTTCTTGAGCAGGCTTTGACTGAGATGTCTAGGATGTTTAAAGATACTCCCCATTGTTGCAATAGATCTTACACCCATAAATGAATAGTTTTTGCAACCATATAGAGTTGTAAGGTGTCAAATTTTTTTTTGGCTTTTTGGGTCACACCCGGCAGTGCTCAGAGGTTACTCCTGGCTCCATGCTCAGAAATTGCTCCTGGCAAGCACGGGGGACCATATGGGATGCCAGGATTCGAACCAATGACCTTCTGCATGAAAGGCAAACGCCTTACCTCCATGCTATCTCTCTGGCCCCAGGGTGTCAATTTTTAACTCAAACATTTGACATTGAAGAATTTGCACTGAAGAATATGCATTGATCCTAGGTCAGATACAATTACTAAAATGGTTTGCAATGACCAAGTCTGAGGCCAATATTATGCTAATGCTAAGGAGACTTTAGTCCTGGCATCTACCAATCCCTGAGTGTTTTTTCTTAAATTACACACTCAATACAAGTATTCTTCACATACTCATATCTCAGATATCTGTGAGAATACTGATAGTTATTAGCAGTCATGGGGCAGGACTGACTCTCCCCCTCTTCACTACTGTCACAATTGCTTCCCCCCATCATCTTTTGAAGCCCACCTTCTCTTGACTCTAATGAATTTAAAACTAAGCAAATTAAGTTTGCAAGGGGGTGGGGGGCAGCCTCGTGGTGCAGGGCTGTAAGGTGTCTGCCTTGCTGATGCTAGCCTAGGATGGACCACGGTTGGATCCCCTGATGTCCCATATGAACTCCCAAGCAGGGAGCAATTTCAGAGCGCATAGCGAGAAGCAACCCCTGAGAGTCACCAAGAGTGTCCCCCCCGCCAAAAAAAAAAAGTTTGCAAGGGACCATGTGGTTATTTATATAGATGCTCGTTGTTTGAAGGCTGTTCTTAAATCCAAGATAACTCTTCCATTGCTTCAAACCTCAGGTCCCTTGTAAAAACAGAGGATTGCAGTGCTGCTCTATAGTTGTTAATAAGCTTTCTTGTTAATATTCACAGCTGTATTACACGTTAGTGACCTTATAATATGAATGTACTCTTCTTCTCTAGAAGTACTATTCCCCATTATAACCCTGATTAACCAATTCCCAGAACACTCACCGTTGTTAGGGGGTACTCCTTTCCTATGATCTGGGTCCTTACTGACTTCTTCAATTCCAGTGTTCTGATCTCTTCCACTGCGCCAGGTCCCTAGTCAGGACACCACTGCCAGAGTCCTACGCTAAGTGAACAGGTCTGAAGGAGAGTCCCGTGAGGATCAAGTATACAGAACAGACACTAGAGAGAAAGCATGGGTTCAGGGGACTAATTGCTTCAATAGATACCATACAAAGCCTGAGGAGGTTTACAACTTCAATAAGGGAATGTGAGGAATAAAGAAGTTTTATGTAATAAGTTCTGGGGACTGTTTTCCTCCAGGGAAGGATAATAGATAGGAGACTGTATAGAAGGACTCCCACCCTAGGGCATTCCGTGAATGGTGAAGGCATTCCCATAACTAATGTAAGAGCTTTCAGTTTATTATATGTACCTTTTCTTGGAATTTCTGGCCTCTAAAGGTTTGGGGTTTCTTCATTACTTATATTTCTAACATGTACCTTTCAACTACCACACAAAGTGAATGTCTTATGTGCTGTGCTATCACTCCAACCCCCCAGAACTCTTTTTTGTTGTTGCAGTTTTCTTGTTTAGATTTGCATCCTTTTTATGTCCTCATAAGAACACAATCTAAAATTTCTTTTAAAAGTAATTTAATTAAACCAAAGCTATTTTCATAGCTATTCATAGTTGAATTTTTAAACAGACAATATTTCAGCACCAATCCCACCACAAGTATCAATCTTCCTATGTCAATGTTCCCAAGTGCATTCCATACCTCCATCCAACACCAGACTGCTATTTTAACAGACTTTTTCTAAGTTTGGTTGTTAAAGTTTGGGTCTCATGGCTTCAGTGTTGTTGACTCCATAGATTGGATATTTAGTTTTTTCTTGTATTTTAGTCCCCTGAACCCAGTCTCTCATTATTTCACATCTATCTTTCTCCCCTCACTCCATTTGTTTCCTTCTCCTCAACTATACACAAGGGCCAAGAGTGTTCTAGACAACCTCCCTTTAATACATTGAATTCCCTAAGTCATTTTAAATAGCACAAATAAGTGATTTATCTAGTATTTATCTTTCTTCTGGCTTACATCATTTAACAAGATATCATCCAGTTACATCCATGTTGCAATTACAGGATTGATTGCATCATTCTTTATAGTTGATGTCCATATGTACCACATCTTCATCTAAGTTGATATCAACTCTTAGCTATTGTACTGAGTGCTATACTGACTAGTGGTATGCAAATGTACTTGGAATGAATGATTTTCTGTGCTGGGGATAGATACCCAAAAGTGAAATAGATTCAGGTGTGATCTCAAGGTCTTTTACCCACTTTGATTTATGCGTAAGGTATGAAATATGTATTCAGCTTTCGTTTCTTACCTGTGGTTTTCCAATTGTTGCAACATCATTTGTTGAAGAGGCTGTCTTCATTTCATTTCATGTTCTTGGTTCCTTTATCAAAAATTGGTTGACTGTACACTTGGGGTTTCTCAATAGTCTATTCTGACATATCAGTCAAAAGGTCTGTCTATATTTTAGTACAATGATTTATTTTACTACTACGGCTTTGTAATACATCTTCTAGTTAGCTAATGAGATGCCTCCCAGTTTCTTATTTTTAGTATGGTTTTGGCTATTTAGAAACTTTTATGACTTCATACTTAAATATTTATTGTTATAATTCTTTGACAAATTTTGCCAAAATTTGTAAAGTGATTGCATTAGATCTACATAGAGCTTAGGTAGGATGACTATTTTGATATTATTAATTCTTCCAATCCTTGTTTATGAAATATTTTTTTTATTTTGTAAGACATTCTCAATTTTTTAATTAAATATTTTGAATTTTGCATGGTATAGGTTTCTCACATTTTTTGTTAAGTTGATTCCTAGGTACTTGATGTCTTTTGACACTTTTAAATGGTCTTTGATCTCCAATAATTCAATATTATATAAGGGAGATAACTAATTTTTGTGCATTGACTTCGAAGTCAGACAGTTTGCTGTTTGATTCATTGTTTCTAGAAGTTTTTCTGTGGACTCATTAGGGTTTTCAATCATAACACCTACAAATAGAGATAATTTAACTTCCTCTTTTCAATTTGGATTTCGTTGATTTCCTTCGCCTACCCAATTGCTTTTGCTAGAACTTCTAATATAATGTTGAATAAGAGTGGAGAAGATGTCCTGGTGTCCCATATGGCCCCCTGTGTCTGCCAGAAGCAATTTCTGAGCAGATAGCCAGAGGTAACCCCTTAGCACCACCGGGAGTGGCCCAAAAAACCAAAAAACAAAAACAAAACAAAAACAAAAATAAAAAGAGTGGAGAAGATGGATATTTGCCTGACCTCAGTGAGAATGCTTTCAGTTTTTCACCGTTAAGAATAATATTGGTTAGGATTGGTAGTACCTCCTCTTGAAAGATTTGAAAAAAATCATTAGGAAATCCATCTGGGCCTGGACTTTACTTTTTGGGCAGATGTTTAATTACAGTTTCAATTTCCTCAGTGGTGATGAGGGTGTTTAGATAATCTACTTCCTCCTTATTTAAATGTGGAAGGTTATATGTGTCCAAGAATTTTTCCATTTCTTCCAGGTTCTCATGTTTAGTAGCATAAAGTTTCTCAAAGTAGTTTCTGATTACCCTTTGGATCTCTGCAGTATATGTCATGATCTCCCCCTTTTCATTTCTAAAATGGGTTATCAGATTTCTCTCTCTCTCTTTCTTTGTGAGTTTTGCCAATGGCCTATCAATCTTGTTTATTTTTTCAAAGAACCAACTTCTGCTTTCATTGATCTTTCGGATTGATTTTCGGTTTTCCACTTCATTGAGTTCTGCTTTCAGCTTTGTAATTTCCTTCTGTCTCCCTATTTTGGGTTCCTTTTGTTGGTCATTTTCTAATTTTTTGAGCTGTGTCATTAGGTTATTCAGGTATGCCCCTTCTTCCTTCCTGATGTGTGCTTGTAGAGCTATAAATTTTCCTCTCAGGACTGCGTTTGCTGTGTCCCATAGATTCTGGGGAGTGGTGTCTTCATTATCATTTGTTTCCAGGAAAGTTTTGATTTCCTTTTTGATTTGATCTCAGACCCACTGTTCAGTAGCAGGGTGTTTAATTTCCAGTTGTTAATGTTTTTCTTCTGTGTGGCTTTGTAGTTCACATCTAATTTCAGAGCCTTGTGGTCGGCAAAGGTAGCTTGCAAGATTTCTATCCTCTTGATTTTATGGAGGTATGTTTTATGTGTCAGTATGTAGTCTATCCTGGAAAATGTCCCATGTACATTGGAGAAGAATGTGTATCCAGATTTTTTGGGATGAAGTGTCCTATATACATCTACTAGTCCTCTTTCTTCCATTTCTCCTTTCAGGACCAGTATGTTTTTGTTGGGCTTCAGTCTGGTTGACCTATCGAGTGTTGATAGGTCTCCCATAATTATTGTGTTATCATTGATTTCTTCTTTCAGATTTTTCAGTAACTGTATTAGATAATTTGCTGGTCTCTCATTGGGTACATATATGTTTAATAGTCTGATTTCTTCCTGTTGCACATATCCCTTAATTAGAACATAATGTCCATCTTTGTCCCTTACCACTTTTCTGAGTATAAAGTTGGCATCATCAGATATTAATATGGCCACCCCAGCTTTTTTGAGGGTATTGTTTGCTTCTATGATTTTCCTCCAGCCTTTGATTTTGAGTCTATGTTTGTTCTGACTATTCAGATGTGTTTCTTGTAGGCAGAAGAAGGTTGGTTTCATCTTTTTGACCCAATTTGCCACTCAGTGTCTTTTCATTGGTGAATTTAGTCCATTAACATTGAGGGAGATGATTGATTGTCATAGGGTTTGATGTCATCTTTGTAGATAAGTTTCCTGTGTTAGTTGGTCTCTCTTGTCTTAGAGTAGACCTGTCAGTTTTTCCTTTAAGGCTAGGTTATCTTCTGCGAAGTTTTTAAGCTGTTGTTTATCCATGAAGCTATGTATACTTCCTTCAAACCTGAACGTGAGTCGGGCTGGGTGCAATATTTTCGGTGAGACATTCATTTCTTTCAGTCTTGTCACAATATACCACCACTGTCTTCTGGCCTTGAGAGTTTCTTGTGACATGTCTGCTGTAAGTCTCAGGTATGCTCCTTTGAATATAATTTCCCTTTTAAATCTTGCTGCATTCAGTATTCTATCTCTATCTGTATGATTTGTCATTGTAACGATGATGTGTCTGGGGGTGTTTTCCTAGCCAGGTTGTTTCATGAAATTGAAAATACGGGAATAATCTCAAACAGCTTTTATGAAGCTAACATCATCTTGATACCAAAACCGGACAGAGATGCTGCCAAAAAAGAAAATTGCAGGCCAATATCCCTGATGAATGCCGATGCAAAGATCTTCAACAAAATCCTGGCAAATAGGATCCAATGCGTCCTCAAGAAGATCAGACACTATGATCAAGTAGGTTTCATTCGAGGAATACAGGGTTGATTTAACATCTGTAAATCTATCAACATCATACACAACATCAACAAGAAGAAAAATAAAAATAACATGATCATATCAATAGATGGAGAGAAAGCATTTGATAAGGTCCAACACCAATTCTTGATCAAAACTCTCAGCAAGATGGGAATGAAAAGAACCTTTCTCAATCTAGTTGAAGCCATTTACCACAAGCCAATGGCAAGTATTATCCTTAATGGAGAAAAACTAAAAGCCTTTCCTCTAAAGTCTGGTACAAGACAAGGCTGTCTGCTCTCACCACTCCTCTTCAACATAGTACTGGAAGTGCTTGCTATAGTGATCAGGCAAGTAAAGGATATCAAGGGAATCCAGATAGGAAAGGAAGATGTCAAGCTCTCATTGTTTGCAGACGACATGATACTCTACCTAGAAAACCCTAACGAGCTACCAAAAAGCTTCTAGAAACAATAGACTCCTATAGCAAGGTGGCAGGCTACAAAATTAACACACAGAAATCAATGGCCCTTTTATACATTAACAATGATAGGGAAGAGAAGGAAGATAAGAAGGCAATCCCAGTCACAATAGCACCACACAAAATCAATTATCTTGGAGTCAACTTGACCAAAGACACAAAGGACCTATACAAAGAAAACTATAAAGCCCTGCTCCAAGAAATAAGGGAGGATACACGGAAATGGAAACACATACCCTGCTCATGGATTGGCAGGATTGACATCATTAAAATGGCAATACTCCCCAAAGCATTATGCAGATTTAATGCCATCCCTATAAAGATACCCATGACATTCTTCAAAGAAGTAGATCAAACACTTATGAAGTTCATCTGGAACAATAAACACCCTCGAATAGCTAAAGCACTCCTAGGGAAAAGGAAAATGGGAGGCATTACTTTCCCCAACTTTAAACTCTACTACAAAGCAATAGTTATCAAAACAGCATGGTATTGGAATAAAGACAGACCTTCAGATCAGTGGAATAGGCTTGAATTCTCAGACATTGTCCCCCAGACATACAAGTACCTAATTTTTGACAAAAGAGCAAGAAATCCTAAGTGGAATAGGGAAAGCCTCTTTAACAAGTGGTGCTGTCAGAACTGGTTAGCCACTTGCAAAAAAGCGAAAATAGATCCCCAGTTAACATCATGTACGAAGGTAAAATCCAAATGGATTAAAGACCACGATATCAGACCTGATACTATAAGGTATATAGAACAACATGTTGGTAAAACAATCCATGACATCGAGACGAAGGGCATCTTCAAGGAGGAAACTACTCTTTCCAAACAAGTGGAAGCAGAGATCAACAGATGGGAATACATTAGACTGAGAAGTTTCTGCACCTCAAAAGAAATAGTGCCCAGGATACAAGAGTCACCCACCGAGTGGGAGAAACTATTCACTCAACACCCATCAAATAAGGGACTAATATCCAAAATATACAGGGCACTGACAGAACTTTACAAGCAAAAAACATCTAATCCCATCAAAAAATGGGGAAAAGAAATGAACAGACACTTTGATAAAAAAAGAAATACAAATGGTCAAAAGGCACATGAAAAAATGCTCCTCATCATTAATCATCAGGGAGATGCAAATCAAAACAATGATGAGATACCACCTCACACCACAGAGATTGGCGCACATCACAAAGAATGAGAATAATCTGTGCTGGCAGGAATGTGGAGAGAAAGGAACTCTTATCCACTCTTGGTGGGAATGCCGTCTAGTCCAACCTCTATGGAAAGCAATATGGAGATTCCTCCAAAATCTAGAAATTGAGCTCACATTCGACCCAGCTATTCCACTCCTAGGGATATATCATAAGAACACAAGAATACAATACAAAAACCCATTCCTCACACCTATATTTATTGCAGCACTATTCACGATAGCCAGGCTCTGGAAACAACCAAGATGCCCTTCAACAGACGAATGGCTAAAGAAACTGTGGTACATATACACAATGGAATATTATGCAGCTGTCAGGAGAGATGAAGTCATGAAATTTTCATATACATGGATGTACATGGAATCTACCATGCTGAGTGAAA
>PVKC010050146.1:0-10618 GCA_004027635.1 Crocidura indochinensis
CCTAGAATGGACCTCTGGGAGAGCGAGTTTTTTTTTGGAGCTGATTTGGCCCACTCCTACGAGGTCTAGACAACAAGAGAGGACAAATAAACACAAAGACAGGACTCACAGTTCTTCACAGTCAGCCCCACTAGGCAGGCGTGGATTCGCAGAAATTCCCAGCCTGGCATCACAAACAGGGGACCTGGCTTTTGCAAAGTATCCACTTCTTGCCGGTTTTCATGTTAATGAGGTGTTGTTGGGCGTTCCTGCCCTAGAATGGACCTCTGGGAGAGCGAGTTTCTTTTTGGAGCCGATTTGGCCCACTCCCCCGAGGTCCAGATGACAGGAGAGGACAAATAAACACAAAGACAGGACTCACAGTTCTTAGAGTCATCCCCACTAGACAGGTGTGAATTTGCAGAAATTCCCAGCCTTACGTCACCCACACTATAAAATTTAAATAGGATGCTAGTCCATTGGCATTTGGAAATATTGAGTAAATGGCAGTGTTGCCATTTTTCAGTGTATATTTTGTTTCCACAAAATTTTTATAATCTATAACTAATTTTCAGCACTTATTTCAAGCCCTGACCTGCTAAAACAAATTATTTGGCTTTGGTTTCTGAAAATTAATTTATAGCTACCTACCACCTAATTGTAAACTTTGCTGAATAGCAGATTTTATGTTAAAATTTTTCTCAGTCAGGAAATGAATCTGTCACTCCATGCTTTATTTACAAGTATGCATTTTATACTTTTAATAAAAATTTTATTAAAGCACCAAGACACATTTTCAAATAGTTGGTTACAGTTGAATTTCAGCCATACATGTTTTATATGACCATCCTATCACCAATAGTACATTTTGCCACCAAATTCTGAACTTCAGGCTACTTCCTCTTCCCCAGACTTCCTCTATGACAGATATTCTTCTTCTATCTATCTTTATCTCTCTGTTTCCCTAACTCTCCCCTTTTTGTTTTAGGCTTTTTCAATTGTAATATTCTTACTAAAAGGATTCATGCATAACCCTATACTTCTATCAGGATCCAGTTCTTGTATAAAGTTTTTATTTCCAACTATTATAATAGTGGTTACTTTTTTCTGTCTTACGTACACTCTCCTATTATTTATAATGACTTTGGTTATTATTTTCATATGATTTTAATATTACACAAATGAGCAGTCATTCTTTGTCTTTACCTCTCTCTATAGACCTCATTCCTTTCAGTATGACACTCAATTCTACAAGAAAATTTTATTACATTAATTTTTCTAATGACAACATAGCACTTCATAGTGTAGATGTGTCATAATTTGTATATCCATTCATTGTTCTTGTTTTCATATTCTGGATATTGTAAAAAGTAAAATGAGCACAGTAGTGCAGAAATTTTTTGATTTTGTTTTTGGCCTGAGTTTCAATTCTCAGGAACAAGATTGCAGGATAGACTGGAAGCTCAATTTCTAGTACTTTTTTAAAACAATTGTTGGCCTGCCCAGTGGTTCCCAACTGTGAGAAACTGAGTGTTGCCTGTGCATGTTCCTCTACTGTCTTGTCTCCTGAACCTCTCGTGAGTGGCCCGAAAAGGGCAGAAAAAATTGCTCTCCTAGAGGCATTAAGTGTGGGCCTGAATACCAAGGAAGAATGTCACTGAAACATGCAGAAAAAATTCAGCCTAGGAACTGTGCTGGATTTGTGAAGCCCAGCATATCTTTCTGGACTGTCTTCTCTGCTGTGTGCTTGGGCCTAAGATTTGATCCTGTGTGTGGCTTCATTCACGGAGAACTCCCATCATGGGTGAGACGATCTGCCCAGAAAGGGTGGAGCCAGAGGAGCGTGGGCACACACATCATTTTATCCAATTAATACCACCACAACACGTAGAAAAACACCACAATACAAGTGTTACTATGGGGAAAAAACACAGGCCAGCACCAGGCATAAAGAATGAAGATGGCAACTCTATGACCATAAAATTGCGAACCAAGTAGTCAGTCTCTCAGATATGGAATTAAATGAAGAAATATGGAGGATGCTCACAGAACTCAAAGAAAGCATGGATCAAGTTCAACAGAACACTAATAAGAACCAAGAAAATATGATGACATAAATCAGAAAACTCCAAACTGAAATAACAGGTCTGAAAAACTCAGTAAACGGATTGAATGACAAAATGGATAAGCTCTCTATCAGGGTAAGAGAAGCTGAGGATAGAATTAGAGCTCTGGAAGATGAGATAAATAACAACTCCATACAGCAGAAGAGATTGGAAAAAGCCTTAAAACAAATGAATAGACAATGGAAAAAATAGTCAAAGAATGTGAGCAGATGAAAATAAAAGTCTATGATAAGATCAACAGAAATAATTTAAGAATCATTGGAGTCCCAGAGATCCAGAAAAAAAATCTCCAGGAAGAATCAATGGTCAAGAACAACATTAAAGGGAAACTATCAGAACTAAAGAGTACATGCAATCAAATCATGCAAGCCCAAATAGTACCAACTAAAAGAGACCCCAGAAAAAACAACCCAAGACACATCCTAGTTACAATGACAAATCCCACAGATAGAGACAGAATTCTGAAAGAAGCAAAATCAAAAAGGGAAATTATATTTGAGCATCCTTGAGATTTACAGCAGACCTGTCACAAGAAACACTCAAGGCCAGAAGGCAGTGGTGAGACATAGTGGCAAAACTCAATGAAATAAATGCTTCTCCTAGAATATTGCACCCAACATTAAGTTTGAAGGAAGAATACATGGCTTCACAGATGAGCAATAGCTCAGAAACTTTACAGACTCAAAACCAGTCTAAAAAGAAAAACTGAAATATCTACTTTAAGACACACCAAACTTCGACACAAAGATGGCATTAAATCCCAGGACAATTCTTTCTCTCAATGTCAATGGACTAAATGCACCAGATAAGAGACACAGAGTGGCTAAATGGATAAAAAAAAACTCAATCCAACCTTCTGCTGCCTACAAGAAACACACCTGAATAGTCAGAACAAACATAGACTCAAAATAAAAGGCTGGAGGAAAAACATCCAAGCAAACAACAGTGATAAAAAAAAGCTTGAGTGGCCATACTAATGTCAGATGATGCAAACTTTATACTCAGGAAAGTTGTAAGGGACATTTTGTATTAATCAAGGGATATGTATAGCAGGAGGAAATCACTCTCCTAAACATATATGCACAAAGTGAGGGGACAGCAATATATTTAATACAATTATTGACAAATCTGAAAAAGAATATCAATAACAAGACAAAAATTGTGGGAAAACTCAACATGGCTTTCTCAACACTTAAAAGGTCAACCAGACTGAAACGCAACAAGAATATACTAGACCTGAAAATAGAAAAGGAAGAAAGAGGCCTAATATATATATATATATATGACACTCCACCCCCAGAAACCTGGATACACATTTTTCTCCTATGTACATGGGACATTCTTCAGGACACATGCTGGCACATAACACATACCTCCATAATATCAAGAGGATAGAAATTTTTCCAAAGGGACACAGAAGAAAAACGTTAACACCTAGAAGATAAACAGCCTCATACTGAATAACCATTGGGTCTGAGATGAAATGAAATAAGAAATAAAAAATTTACTAGGACCAAATGATAATAAAGACACAAAATATAAGAACCTATGGGACACAACCAAAGAGGTTCTGAGAGGAAAATTTATAGCTTTGCAAGCACACATCGGGAAGGAAGAAGGGGCATACCTGAATAGCTTAATGAAACAGTTCATAAAATTAGAAAGTGCTCATCCAAAGGAACCAAAAATAGGGAGACAGAAGAAAATAACAAAGCTGAGAGCAGAAATCAATGAAGTGAAAACCCGAAAAACTATCCGAAAGATCAACAAAAGCAGAAGTAGGTTCTTTGAAAAAATAAACAAGATTGATAGAACATTAACAAATCTAACAAAGACAGAGAGAGAAACTTGGTAACTTGTATTAGAAATGAAAAAAGAGAGATCACTACCGATATTGCAGAGATTCAAAGGGTAATCAGAAACTACTTTGAGAAACTCTACGCCATGAAAATTGAGAACCAGGAAGAAATGGACAAATTCTTGGACTCTTATAAACACCCGATTTTGAATAAAGAGGATGTAACATATCTAAACACCACAATCACTGTTGATGAAATTTAAATGGCAAAAATTTCTGCCTCAAAACAAATGAAAGTCATTTTTAGCAGTATCTCAGAGACAAGAGAGATGAGGGCTGGTAGGTGCAGCTCATGACATGAAGCTCACCACATAGAGTGATGAGTGTAGATATATAACTACAATGAGAACTGTCATAACAATATGAATGAATTAGGTAAGTAGAAAACCTGTCTCGAGTACAGGTGTGGTTGGGGTGATCTGGGAAATTGGTGGTGAAAATATTGCACTGTGGTGAAGGGGGTGTTCTTTACATGACTGTAATCATACAATTCCAATCATGTTTGTAATCACGGTTTAAATAAAGATAATTAAAAAAGTCCAGGCCCAGATGGATTCACTAATGAATTCTATCAGAAATTTTAAGAGGAACTACTACCAATCATGACAAGATTCTTTAATGAAATCAAAAAAAATGGGATCATTTCCAATAGCTTTTATGAAGCCAACCTTGCCTTGATACCTAACCCAGACAGAGATGCTACCAAAAAAGAAAATTACAAAACAATATCCCTGATGAACACAGATGCAAAGATTCTCAACAAAATCCTGGCAAATAGGATTCAAGGCCACATCAAGAAGATCATTAATTATGATCAAGTAGGTATCATCCCAGTAATGCAAGGATGGTATAACATCCGTAAATCTATCAACATAATACACAACATCAGCAGCAAGAAAAAGAAAAATCACTTAATCATATCAATAGACTCAGAGAAAGCATTTGATAAGGTCCAACAGCCATTCTTGATCAAAACTCTCAGTAATATGGGAACGAAAGGAACCTTTCTCAATATAGTTAAGGCCACCTACCAAAAGTCAGTGGCAAATATTATCCTCAATGGATAAATTCTAAAAGCCTTCCCTCTTAATTATGGCACAAGGAAAGCCTGTCTTCTCTCACTACTCCTATTCAGGATAGCACTGGATGTACTTGCTATAGCGATTAGGAAAGAAAAAGATATCAAGGGAACCCAGAAAGAAAAGGAAGAGTTCAAGCTCTCACTGTTTGCAGATGACATGATACTCTAATTAGAAAATCCTAAAGACTACCGGAAAGCTTCTAGAAACTATAGACTCATATAGCAGGGTGGCAGGCCACAAAATTAACACACAAATATAATGACCTTTTTATACACCAATAATGATAGGGAAGAAATGGACGTTAAGAAGGCAGTCATGGGGCCCGGGAGATAGCATGGAGGTAAGGCGTTTGCCTTTCGTGCGGAAGGTCATCGGTTCGAATCCCGGTGCCCCATATGGTCCCCCGTGCCTGCCAGGAGCAATTTCTGAGCATGGAGCCAGGAGTAACCCCTGAGCATTGCCGGGTGTGACCCAAAAACAAACAAACAAACAAAAAAAAAGGCAATCCGCCACTCAAAATCAAATATCTTCAAGTCACCTTGACTAAAGATGTGAAGGATGTATAAAAAGAAAACTATAAAACTCTGCTCCAAGAAATATGAGAGGACACAAGGAAATCGAAACACATACCCTTTTCATGGATTGGCAAGATTAACATCATTAAAATGGCAACACTCTCCAAAGCATTGTATAGATTTAATGAGATCCCTCTTAATATACCCGTGACATTCATCAAAGAAGTGGATCAAGCACTTTTGAAATTCATTTGGAACAATAAATACCTTCGAATAGCTAAAGCAATCATTGGGAATAATAATTTGGGAGACATTACTTTCCCCAACTTTAAACTGTATTACAAAGCAATAGTCATCAAAACAGTATGGTATTGTAATAAATACAGACCCTCAGATCAGTGGAATAGGCTTGAGTACTCAGAGAATGTTCCCCAGACATACAGTCACCTAATCTTTGATAAAGGAGCAAAACATCCTAAACGGAGCAAAGAAAGCCTCTTCAACAAGTGGTGTTGGCACAACTGGCTAGTCACTTATAAAAAAGCAAACTTAGACCCCCAGCTAACATCATGTAAGAAGATAAAATCCATATGGATTAAAGACCTCGATATTAGGCCTGATACCATAAGTTATATACCACAATCTGGAGTTAAAACACTCCATTACATTAAGACTAACGCCATCTTCAAGGAGGAAACTGTATTTTCCTAAAAAGTTAAAACAGAGATTAACAGATGGGAATATATTAAACTGAGAAGTCTCTGCACCTCAAAGGAAATAGTGCCCAGGATACAAGAGCCACCACCCACTGAGTGGGAGAAACTATTCACCCAATACCCATCAGATAAGGGGCTAATCTTCAAATTATACAAGGCACTGACAGTAATTTGCAAGAAAAAATCTAATCTCATAAAAAATGGGAGCAGAAATGGACAGACATTTTGAGAAAGAAGAAATACAAAAGGCCAAAAGGCACATGAAAAAATGCTCCACATCACTAATCATCATGGAGATGGAAATCAAAACAACTATAAGGTATCACCTTAGAACACAGAGATTGGCACACATCAAAAAGAATGATAACAAGCAGTGTTGACGGGGATGCAGTGAACAAGGAACTCTTATCCACTGCTGGCGGAAATGCCGTCTAGTTCAACCTTTATGGAAAGCAATATTTAGATCCCTCCAAAAACAGAAAGTTGAGTTCCCATTCGATCCAACTATACCACACATAGCAATATACCCTAGGAACACAAAAATACAATACAAAAATACCTTCCTTACACCTATATTCATTGCAGCACTATTTACCATAGCAAGACTCTGGAAACAACCAAGATGCCCTTCAAGAGATGAATAACTAAAGAAACTGTAGTACATATACACAATGGAATATTATGCAGCACTCAGGAGAGATGAAGTTATGAAATTTTCCTATACATGTTTGTACATGGAATCAATTATGCTGAGTGAATTAAGTCAAAGAGAGAGAGCAAGATACAGTATTGTCTCACTCATCTATGGGTTTTAAGAAAATGATAGACATTCGTGCAATAATTTTCAGAGACAAAAGGGAGGAGGGCTGGAATGTGCCTGCCATGACATGAAGCTCACCACAAAGAATGATGAATTTAGTTAGAGAAATAACTTCATTGTGAACTATAGTAGCAATGAGAATGTATGAGGGAAATATAAAGCCTATCTAGAGTACAGGTGGGGGCAGAGTGGGGATGAAGGATATTTGGGATTTAGTGGTGGGAATGTTGTACTGGAGATGGGGGGTATCCTATTATATGACTGAAACCCAATCACAATCATGTTTGTAACCAAGGTTTTTTAATAAAAATATTATTTACAAAAGAATGAATGTTGGATATTATCATATGCTTTCTCTGTGTCTATTTACCTGCTTATCTGATTTTTATGTTTCTTGTCTTTAATATTGAGTATTATGTTGATAGATTTACGGATGTTAAACCATCCTTGCATTCCTGGGATGAAACCTACTTGATCATAGTGAATGATCTTCTTGATGAGACATTGGGTCCTATTTGCCAGGATTTTGTTGATTTTGTTGATTTTTGCATCTGTTTGTCAGGGACATTGTTTTGTAATTTTCTTTTTTGGCAGAATCTCTATCAGGTTTGAATATCAAGGTAATACTGGCTTTATAAAAGTTGTTTGGCAGTTCCCTTTTTTTAGTTTCATGAAAGAGCCTTGCCAGTATAGGTAATAGTTCCACTTGAAAGGTTGAAGAATATATTAATGAATCCATCTTGACCTGTGTTTTTGTTTTTGAGCAGACATTTGATTATCGTTTTATTTCCTCAGTGGTGATGGTGGTGTGTAGATATGCTACACCCTCTTTATTCAACCATGGAAAGTTATGAGTGTGAGAATCCATCCAATTCTTCCAGCTTCTCATATTTGGTAGCATAGAGTTTCTCAAAGTAGTTCTGATTACCCTTAGAATCTCTATAATATCTGTACTAATCTTTCTTTTTTTCTATTAAGGGTTATTAACTTTATCTCTCTTTCTTTGTGACTTTTGCCAGTGGTCTATCAATCTTCTTTAATTTTTCAAAGTACCAACTTCTGCTTTTGTTGATCTGGTCTCCATTTCATTGATTTATTCTCTAAACTTTGTTATTTCTTCCTGACTCCCTATTATTGCTGCATTTTGTTGATTTTTTCTAATTTTATAAGCTGTGACATTAAGCCATTGAGGTATAGCCTTCTTCCTTCCTGATGTGTGCTTGCAAATCTAAAAATTTTCCTCTCTGTACTGCTTTTCTGTGTCCCATGTATTCTCATAGTTTGTGTCTTCATTTTCATTTGTTTCCAGGAAAGTTTTGATTTCCTCTTTGATTTCATCTCTTACCCCACTGGTTGTTCGGTAGCAGTTTATTTAATTTCCAGGTCTTAAAGTTGTTCTTCTGTGTCCCTTTGTAGTTGACATCTAATTTCAGAGCCTTATGTTCAGCAAAAGAGGCCTGAAAAATTTTTATCTTCTTCATTTTATGGAGGTATGTTTTATGTGCCAGTATGTGGTAATCCTGGAAAATGACCCATGTGCATTGGAGAAGAATGTGTATCCAGGTTTCTGGGAATGGAGAATCCTATATTTATTTTTATGTATTCTAGGCCTAATTCTTCTATTTTTCTCTTCAGACTAGTATATTTTTGTTGGGTTTCACTCTTGTTGACCTATCACATTTTGACAGTGCCATGTTGAGGTCTCCCACAATTGTATTTTATTGATATCCTCTTTCAAATTTGTTAATAATTTTATTAGATATTTTGCTAGTCTTTCATTGATGCATTTTTGTTTAGTAGTGTAATTTCTTCCTGTTGCACATATCCCTTGATTAGTTCAATGTGTCCATCTTTGTCCCTTACAACTTTTCTAAGTCTAAAGTATAAAACTTGTGTTTTCTGATATCAATATGGCCACCCCAGCTTTTTTAAGGATGTTGTTTACTTGGATGATTTTCCTTCAGCCTTTGATTTTGAGTCTCTCTCTGTCTCTCTCTGTCTCTCTCTCTATATATATTTATTATATTTATATTATATATTTATACACAAAAGTAACATTAAATCCCACGACAATTCTCTCTCTCAATGTCAATGGACTAAACGCACCAAATAAAGAGACACATAGTGGATAAATGAATCAAAAAGATAATTCCAACTTTCTGCCACCTACAATAAACACACTTGAATACACTTTTGTGTATTATATTTATTTATATTTATATATATATTATATATAGAGAGAGACTCAAAATCAAAGGCTGAAGGAAAATATATATATTGATATATATATTGATTGGTTTTTGGGGCCACACCCGGTGACGCTCAGGGGTTACTCCTGGCTATTTGCTCCTGGCAGGCACGGGGAACCATATGGAGAACCAGGGGATCGAACTGTGGTCCGTCCTAGGTTAGCGCAGGCACTTTATCTCCAGCGCCACCGCCTGGCCCCGAGTCTATATATTTTTGACTATTCAAGTGTGTTTATTGTAGGTGGCAGAAAGTTGGAATTATCTTTTTGATTCATTTATCCACTATGTGTCTCTTTATTTGGTGCGTTTAGTCCATTGACATTGAGAGAGAGGATTGTCGTGGGGTTTAATGTTACTTTTGTGTATAAATTTGCCATGTCTGTCTTCTGGCCTTGAGAGTTTCTTGAGCAATGTCTAATGTAAATCTTATTGATACTCTTTTGTGTCTAATTTCCCTTTTGATTTGCTGCTTTCAGTATTCTATCTCTATCTGTAGAATTTTTAATTTGAATAAGATATGTATTGGAATGTTTTTCTTTGTGTCTCTTTTAGCTGGTACCCTTCGGACACGCAGGGTTTGATAGCATGACGTCTTTAGCTCTGGAAGTTGCTCTGTGATGATGTCTTTAACTTTTGATTCTTCCTGGAGATATTATACCTGGTCTTCTGGGGCTCCAATGATTCTTATGTTGTTTCTATTGAGTTTATCAAAGACATCTATTTTCATCTGTTCACATTCTTTGAGATCTTTTTCCATTGTCTTATTGTTTGCCTTATGCTTCTTTTCCAATCTCTTCTGCTGTATGGAATTATTCTGCATTTCATCTTCCAGATCACTGATTATGTCATTGGCAACTCTTACCCCATTGGAGAGACTTTCCATTGAGTTTTTCAGTTCAGCTACTGCGTTTTTCAGATCTGTTATATTAGTTTGAATTTTTATGATCTCCATCTTTGTCTTCTGTTTGGATAGAGCTTTGTCTTTCTTGATTTCCATTAGGATCCTCCATATTTCTATTCTAAACTCTTTATTTGAGTGATTAATCAGATGCTTGGTATTTTTTCGGTCACCAGAGCTATCATTTTCATTCTCTGTGAATGGTGTTTGCCTAAAAGTTTTCCCCATTGCCATACTTGTAGTGTGATTTTTTTTCTGTGTGTTAGTTAGAAAAAGAAAGTGGACATGAAGTGAAGCAGAGCAGCTGTGCTCTTCTGGAGTCTATAGGAGAGTGTTTTTCCTGGGCCCTTCCTGGCCCTCTCAGGAGAGATTCAG
>PVKC010050147.1:0-10627 GCA_004027635.1 Crocidura indochinensis
TGTTTGATAGTAGATTTAGAGGAATATATTATTTGTACATAGATCAAGGCCTCACATCTATTAAATGAAACAATCAAAACATCAAAATTCAGGGAAAGATGAGTAACCTAGAGAGAGTGTAAAAGAGAGAGGGAAAGAGGAGGAGGGAGAGAGAGAGAGCTTCAAAAGAGCAACTTAACACACATTGGGGGAAAGGGTATTCATTGCAGGCAGTGTTCCAGAATCCATCCCTGGAGAGCTGACATCTCCAACAGAGTCTAAAAGCTTTCATGGGAATGAGCCAGGTACAACCTAATGAAATTCTCACGAAGGAGAATATGCTTAAACTTCCCTGTAGAACCCTTTGCAAGTGAAAGTGCTATCTCTTCTCCTTTTGCAGCAATGCTTTACCCTGAGGTAATTATAGAAGCAAATTTCCCTGTATAACAAAAAATCACCAGAGGTGAATTCTTGCTCAGCTTCATTCAGAAAACTGGGGGATCAGTCCGCAGATAGAAGAACCCTCCCAGGATAAGGAGGGAGGGATAACCCAGCGTGTGACTGTCTCAAGATGCCTGTTTGTTCTTTGACCAAAAAATAAAAAAGCTGAAAGCCAGGTCCCGTATCAAAGCATCTTTCCCCAGAGGCAATGAGTTGGTGAGCAAAGTTGCTGGGTTATCAGTGCTCTGAATAAATGGTGTCAGCCTTGACATTTTCTTGCTGGCAGAGACAGAACACCCCTGAGGAAAAGACACTGATCTTACGTTTGTTTATTCAATTGGGGGTGATGTCTTGCCAGGCTTTGATAAATGTGTTTAGAAAGTGAAAGGGATATCGCCATTGTGCAGTTTCTGCTTATTGCTATGTTGGTATTAACCTTCTGAATTTCAGAGAGCTTTCTGAGTAGTGCATATTAAAATCCACTACCAGTTAATAATTACTTTGGCCAATATCTATTAAGATATGCCTAAAGATGCCTCTCAAACCTTCTTCACCTATTAAACAGATCAGACTGCATGAATATTGGAATTTTAGGAAAAAAATGAAAAAGAAAAAAAATTTTTCCCTGTAATAACTGGTCATTGAGGTGTGAAATTCCTTTAAATGAGATAAACTTTTTATTCTGCAAACTGCAGCTGAGACTCAAAATGCAAATGACTCTATGAAGATAAATGTCTTGATATTAATACATTTCATTGAGTTAATTTAATGAAATATTATCTTTAGTAGTAAATGTTTAAAGTATAGGGACTGAGGATGCTTATTTGTTTATGATAGAGAAAAAGAAACGTGTGTGTGTGTGTGTGTGTGTGTGTGTGTGTGTTGTAGGAGAGAGAGCAAGAGGGAGGGAGAGGCAAATTTACAGTAGAGATAATGACACAGAGACTGCAACAACCAGGGATAATCTGGAGAGACAATCCAGTGAGAGGGGCAAACTACCTTCAATGCAAACAACCCAGATTTGATCCCCAACATCCCATACATTGTCTGAGAACTTCGAAGAATGATTCCTGAGTGCAGAACTAGGAGTGACGCGCCCCCCCCCACCCCGGAGAATTGCCAGGTATGGTCTCTCCAAACAAATAAAGAAAAAAAATAAAAAGAAGAAAAAGAACAAAGAAAGATTGAGACCAAACCAAAATAAAGATGATAAATTATTTCTGGAGAGAGAATAGAATAAGACCTGATGATGATTCTGTGGAGTCTGTAAGATTTTCTGAAAAGGCTGTTAAACAGAAATTTTTATGTCAAGATGCCTTTTTTTATTTAAAATAAAGTTTTTATAAATATAAAAGAAACAAAAGTATGAATAATGTTACCACCAAAGTCATTTTAGTTTCGAGCTTGTGAGCATTTAAGACAACTCATATGCTTAAGAAGTTAAAGTTTATTGAAAAATTAAATGGATACCTCCATTATTCCCCAAAGTCAAGGCCTCTCCTTTTTCCTATGTATGATATCAATCATCTTGTTCCTTGATGCCTAGTCCAGATTATAATGTCTTCCAGATCATGTAATCTTGGACTATCTGCACGCTTCCAGTGTATGATGACCTGGTTTTTGTTCTCTATAAAGTATAATTTTTCTAGCCTAAAATTTGTAGTGCTGAAATTATATCCCATGAACAAAGTTTCCATGCCTGCTTGTGACTAGCTCCATAGAGTCAGTCTAATCTTGAAAAAGATATAAACCTAGTCATCAAAAGTTATTGGTCACACAGCCAAAAGTTGACAAATCCCCACTTTACCAAAGCCATGCCTACTGCATTCATCACCCGCAATTGCTGCTTTGCCAATGATCCTGTTATACCATTCATCTACTGCTCTTTGCAGAGACAACAGGAGTGATTTCTGAGCACAGAATCAAAGGTAATCCCTGAGCATTGCAAAACAATCCCCTAAAGCAAAATAATAAAGAGACGTCTGACCATTCAAAAATGACATCATTAGGAGCCGGAGTGTTGTCACAGGCAGTAAGGAGTCTGCCTTGTGCGTGCTACCTAAGATGGACCATGGTTCCTATATGGTCCCCCAAGCCAGGAGAGATTTCTGAGCGCATAGCCAAGAGTAACCCCAGAGCTTCACCGGGTGTGGCCGAAAAAAAAAGACATCTTTCTAAAAGGCATTTTCCCCCCTCTGTCATTAAAAATCAAAGCACAGTAGTGAAGTTTCCCTAAAATACCACATTTTTTAGTCTCCAACTTTGTTTTGAATCTACCTACAGCCATTTGTCAAACCTTAGACCTATTATTTAAATGAGGTAAACCTCAGTTTCTTCATTTTCATAAAGATTATGTCATCAGGTCATAATATTTGCTTTCATATTAAAGCTCTTATTAGAAGTTTGCTTAAACCTTTTGGTGTGGGGAAAAAAAGAGAATTCATCTTTACATAATATAATCCTCCAAACGTCCTCCTTTCAGACTCCTCTTTCTTCCTTAGTCTTTACCTACACTACTCTCCATTCCCTTCATCATCCTCCCTCCCTACCTCCTACCCTCCTTCATCCCACCCTCCCCCTCTACCTCCTCTACCTCTTTTTCTTTCTCTTTCTTTCTTCTTTCTTTCTTTCTTCCTTCCTTCCTTTCTTTCTTTCTTTCTTTCCTTCCTTCCTTCTTTCTTCTTTCTTTTTCTTTCTTTCTCTTCCTTCCTTCCTTCCTTTCTCTCTTCCTTTCTTCTTTCTTTCTTCTTACTTTCTTTCTCTTTCTTCTTTCTTTTTCTCTTTCTTTCTTTCCATCTTTTCTTTTTCTTTCTTATTCATCTAGTTCTTTCTACTTCTTCCTTCAACTTTTTTCATCCTCTTTCTTCTTTCCTTATCTTCCTTCTGTCTCTCTGCCTAATACCCATCAGAAAATGCTCAAAGACTTCCATAAATATAACTTACTATGACTGATAAATTTCAAAGTAAATATTGAATCAATGTTATTCTGAGAGAGAATGAGTAAAGATTTTTAAATCTTGTGCTTTTCGGAGACCTGGGGTATAAAGACAATGCTCAGGGGTTACTGCAGGCTATACACTCAGAAATTACTCCTGGCAGTACTTGGGAGACCATGTGGGATTCTGGTAAAACCAGGATAAAACCTAGGTTAGCTACATGCAAACATCCTACGCACTGTACTATCGCTCAAGTTCCCTATTTTATAAGACACACCAAGTGGTCTTCAGGGGATACTCACAGCTCTGCTCTTCTGGAAGAGCTCTGGGATGCTAGTGACCTAGCCTGTATCATTGACATGTAAACCAATTGCCTTACCTTATCTACTGTACTATCTGGTTCTTAAAGTCCCCCAAATCTTGTGATTTTGAATCATGTAGGCTTCTTCAGGTTCATAGAACCCCAATTATGACAGCTTATTTTAACCTGATTTAACATAAAATATTTAATGACATCATATTTAATGAGAGCACTATTATATAAAATTATTGTGGTGACTGATCAAGATTATAATTGCAATAGCATATGACTACTCAAGATTATAATTATAGGAGGTAACACCATCAAATCTTATTACCAATAGGACACTAGGTCCTATTATTTTTTAGGACTACAGTACATAAAATTACATAAATGGAAACCAAGAACAGGACTTCATAATCTGACAAAGTATGTTCCTAGATATGCAATTTCTGTTTCAGTCTTCTAACTTTTTCAAAGGAAACACATAAACAAATACTAATATACTTTTGGAAATGGACAGAGACAAATGGACAGTTATGTGAGGTAAAAATGGGAATGGAAGCAAGCTGGAGAATTATCAAATCCGGATACTCTGTGCTGTTAAAGCTTAACTCTGATGGGATAATTTAGGTATGGATCATGGCCAGGGAGCTTTGCAAGATAAACTCAGAAATGGATGAGAGCAGGCACACTAACATTTTGACTGTTTCTTGAGTCTCTAATTTCCTTGATCCTAACAGCCTGTCAAAAAGGAGAAGGCTGCTTCCAGAGGTGTGAGGAAGCCCTCAGGCAGTGAAAGGCAAGTATTAGTCTAGAAACTGGGCATGGCTGTTAGAAAGGAATGTGGGTGGGGACCATCTGCCATATATAGTAATCATCCCCCTTATCCACCAAGATGGCAAAGGCATATGTGATCAATCATAGCATGCAATTTATTAATTTATCTGTTTGCAAATTTATTGAAAATATTTATTTATTTTTAGAGGACACATCATTTATAAACATCTGTGTTTCTTCTTTGCTAGTGATTCATTAATAAAATATTTCTTTGGAGGGAGAGAGTGAGAACTAAAAATTTCTGGGTGCTAATATTAGGGTATGGCAGTATATTCTACTTTCATATGTACCAGAAATAAAACAAAAGTCACATTCAGAAAAGAATTAAAATTCCATTTCTCTAGTCACTTTATAAAATAATTAAACCTGCCTTGTGTATTTTTCCAGTTGATTTCTTGGTGCAATTTTTATATTTTTTTATGTTCACATATTTATTTGGTATTCTTAGACATCTTGATTAACAGGAACATAATTCACGGAGGGAATATGTCCTGCTTTTAATATAGTTTGTATAATTTGTATGTTCTTGGATAACTAACAAACATTAAAATTTGGTGAAAGATAGGAATAAGAGTAAGTGTGCTAATTTTCTTTTGGTCATCCCAAATCAACAGCTGGTGATTAAGACTGACACATGAAAATGTATGAAAAACAAAGAGCCCTATAAATGTAACATATTTTTAATTTAACATATCTTAGATGTGACTTTTCATTTTAGAGCTTTTATCATAAATACATAGCCTTAAATTTATCCTCCACCTGTTCATGCACACAAACTTTTGAAAACATTTATACTTACTTTTTAAATTTTCTTTATCATCTCTCCATTGTTGATTTTTTTGGTGTGTGTGCATTTGTGTATATAGAGGTGTAGTTACGCATATCTGAAGCTGATGATCACTGAGGATCATACATCATGTTTAGTACTTAAAAGTTGGTTGCACTGCTCACAAAGTTTAGTCTCTATCGATTGTGTTCACAAATATGATCCTCAAGAGCCCTACTTTCTGATTCTCTTGTTTTTGCTAGATCATACACCTTTTGTGGTGTTCACACACACTGTAGTCCACATAATTACAGACAACATAGCTGCCAGTCTCTAGGGGTATGTGGGACACTACTAATTTGAATTTATGACAATATGCATGCATGGTAGGTACAATAAAGCACTGCATATTCCATCTGGACTTTATGCTTATTTTTAAAATGTCTTGTCTGTGCCATAAGGTAGTTAAGTAGTTGTTGTGACAAAGAACAAACATGGGCCTTTGAAGCTGAAAATAATTATTACCAAATGCTTTTTCAACTTATATCAGAAAATATGAGGAAATGTTATTGTTGGTAGGAACAAACTTGCTTATCCTCTTAACACACTACTCTCAATCTTTTTAGGTTATAAAATTAGATTTTTTTTCTTTACACTAAGAAATTCTCCCTCAGAATTGGTTGTCCCATAATATAAATCCATTTTGATATGATCTATTCAAAAAAAAGACACTCAATCCTTAATCAACTGCTCATACCACTGGCCTATTCTCACAACCAAAATTTGAATTGTCATGTGGACACCTGCCTCACCAGCTATAAATGAGAGTTCCCAACTTCTCTTCCTAGGTACCATGCTTGATTCAGAGTGGATCTCAGAAATAAGGAAAACTGTTGACTCAGTGGTTTGCCACTTAAAACTCAGGAAGAATCAGATGCAAGAGATACAATAGGGCAAGGCAAGTGAGAAACTTTACAGCAATCAGGGTAGTCTGTTTCCATCACCAACACAAATTTAACACCCTGAAAGCCCAGTATAACAGAGTTTAGATTTCTATTCTTTTGTTCATATACATCTGGCTGTGCTTGAGACTAATTCTTGGCTTTATGCTCTAGGGTCACTCCGGAGGATATTAAGGCAAATTATCATGCCAAGTATTAAACAGAGTTGACAATATAAAAGGTGAGTGAGTGACACTGCCTATACTGTCTTTCTGATTTAGTTCAGGAATTTTGACAAAGGCTTCATTTCTGATTCAATAGATCATTGACTTTTATGACTTACTCAACTTCCAGTTCATTTATCTCTTCACAAAGATGAAGATAAGAATTTGAGTCTTCTCTTTAGAGTAGCTTTAAAGTCTGATATTCATTGTATAGTTCGAAGTCTATTAACTCTAAACTCTAATCTTCATGACCAGAAGATTCTATATTTTAATATTTATAGGTTGTTCTGGTACATATTCTCTTTTCCTAGGAAACTTCTTTTGGCTACACCCAGTGATGCTCAGGGGTTACTCCTGGCTATGCACTCAGAAATCGCTCCTGGCTTGGGGGGGGACCATATATATATATATTTATATATATATATATTTTTTAATTAATTTTGGCAGGAGACTGGAATGAAAGACTCAACAAACAGTGGCCAAAGACAACTCTTGCTCTGTCGGTATCCACTTGAGTGTCATTCCCAGCACTTCTCCAGAAACTATGATATCTGGAACTAATTTGGGAAGGAATATGGGGTTTGAGTCATACCCATTGTTGCTCAAGGCTTATTCACACTTTAATTACAATGACAAGGAATCACATCTGGCATTGACCTGGAGACCAAATGCAGTACCAGAGATTGAATTGGGTTGATTATACAAAAGGTAAGTACCTTAACCTACATATAATCTATCTCTATATCAGTTTTTTTAAAATAATATTATACTCTAAGTAATAGAATTGAACTTCTTCTAATTTCTAAATACACATACATGTATGATTAAATAAAAAATTAAAATATCTGGAAAAAAGGTTATGTGCTCATGTAGCACAATTATTGTGAATAATTTTCAGTTATGTGCTATGGCATTCAAAACTATAACATAACTTAACATAACATAACTCTGCATGGGGGGGATCAGACATTTCTCTTCACATTTAAGATAATGTATATATTTTCCTCCACCCCCCAAGATAATATATTTTTATTCAATGATTCAATATTGTATATTGTATTTAATATTTGTAGACAATCTTTCCATATTTTATAAAAGGACAAAATGCTACAGTTCTAAGGGGTGAAATTTCTATTATAGAATTCTATGTTAAAACATCTGAATAGATAATGAGAGTATATACTTAGAAATTCAATAATATTGAAAAATATGAGGTATTCTTTGTTCCAGTGACATATTATACCTAGTTAATCAATGCAAATATTATACTTGTATAATACTATTGTGCTTGGTGTTTAGAGATATATATACCCATACAGGATGGAGCAGATATAGAAGTTCTGTGAACTAAGTAACCATCTGTAAAAAAAAATTAATGTTAGAAATGTGTAAAAGTCCATTTGCAAATGGCCAGAAAATTTACAGCTTTACATTTCCTGTTTCCTTATTCAGTAGGATAAATTATTAGGAAAAAGCATTAAGTACAGTCATTTTACTCATTTGGTCCTGTGAATGTTTAAATATATACATAATTTACTAGATCCAAAATAAAGATATATATTTTTAGAACTCAACAAGTACTTGTTCTTTTTCATTTTGTATGTATATTCCCAAAGGAACCAATTTTTACATTTATGCACATTACTGAAATGCATAAGCATTAAATTAGATGTATTGTTTAATTGTATATGATATACATACTAGAAATAAATATATTGAGTAAATAAATATAATATATTAAAACCAAATTAATACTCTGTGTTTGGTTTATTTTTTTGCATCAGAGTAAATATAAGACAATGTTGAATTTATTTTCTTGAATGGTATGGTAGTTTATTTGAATTACTGTATCTATAAAATGTATATTTGCCTCCATTTATCCATTCTAGTTGTGAATATTTTAATTGTTTGTAATTGGGTTATTTATTAATAAGCAAGAACCATTTAGCTACTTTTCATTTTTTACAAGTAGACACATTTATTTGTCTCATTAAGTTCTATGATTGGAATATCTCTAGTAAATGCAGCACTTTGTCACTTTTGTTTCACTCTCTTCAACAATTTCCAGCAATAGAACAGAGTTTAGGAACTTTAACAGCATTTTTGTTTTCAATCTTTGTAATTTAAAACATTTCTACTGCTATCTGCCTGATTTTAACATATTTCTCTGGTGTTATATATTTCTACAACTGCAATGTTAATCTTATGACAAGCTATTTGAATATGCTTCTCTGGAGGGTCTGTTGAAATTTTCTCCCCTTTAAAATAATTTGAGTTATTTACATCTGTTTATAAATGTATATAGCTCTCAGTTCTTCGGAATCAGGGCTCCAGGAATGCTCCAAATAATACCCTGCCCAGGTCTACAAGGGGCTTTCAAAGTTCAGGCTCACTTATGCACCCCTTCTTATTCCCACTGGTTTTGAGGACCATTAAGGTAAACCTAATTAAACATGATAATGGGTTCTCTATGATTATACCCAGAGTTAGACAGAAGACCTTGCAGGAGCAGGGCTTGAACTTGGTTGACCTATCTACATGGTGCCATATTAGTTAATATTTTGTTCAAATCTCCATCTGTCATAACTTGTGTCTGCTTCTTCCTCACTTGCTAAGCTAAGGAGAGTTTGTTAAATATCTACCAATGGCATTGAATTTGTAAAATTCTTCCTTTAATTCTGCCATCGAAAAATGTATTTTGAAAAGTTCTTAGTTATAAATATATAGTTTTTCTACTGAAGCTCACATGTACAGATTTTCTTTCTCTGATTATTTTGACAAAATATCCATATTTCAAAATATTTATTCCTAGTACTCCTATCATGTGCTAATAAAGTAGTACCATGTTCTAAAAATTGGTATGTTTTGGTTAGTTTATTTTTTAATGTAACTTTGTATTTATAGTGAGCATCTTATAAAAAAGTTAGTGGTAAATTTGACTTTTTTTTACAATCATACTGAGGGTCTACAGCAATAATATAATAGATAGGATGCTTGCTTAACACATGGTCCATGTCAAAATAAAAAACAAAGACATTTTTGTAATAATTCTCAGAGACAATAGAGATGAGGGCTGGAAGATTCAACTCATGATATGAAGCTCACCACAAAGATTGGTGAGTGCAGTTAGAGAAATAACTACATTGACAACTAACATAGCAATGTGGATGAATGAGGGAATTAGAAAACCTGTCTCAAATACAGATTGGGGGGTTGGGAGGTGGAAGATTTGGGGCATTGGTGATGGGAATGTTGCTCTGGTGAAGGGGGGATGTTCTTTATATGATTGAAATCCAACTACAATTATGTTTGTAATCAAATTGCATAAATAAAGACATTAATAAAGAAAAAAACACATGGTCAGGGCATTTTTTTCCCTCAGCACTTCATAGGAGCCCTCCAAGAACCACCAGGAGAGATATCTAAGCACAGTGACAGGAATAATAAGTCCAGAGCACAATTGGGTATGGATCCAAAACAAAACCGAACAAAAACAAGCAAATAACATACTTAACAGTATCTTCTTTGGAGTTATTTAGTATATTAAAATATTGCTTATTTGGGGACATACTCAATGTCATTCAGTGCTTACTCGTGACTTGCACTCAGGGATCACTCCTGACAACCTTGGGGGATCATATGAGATACCAAGAATTGAACCTGAGTCAGCCACATATAAAGCAATCACCCATACCAGTATGCTATTGTTCCAGTTCCAAGTATATTTTAAATTAAAATAGTAATAGCTATACCTGGGTTTGAGGTTATCATCATGCTATTTATTTTCTTTTGTCTTATTATTCTTAATTCTTCTTCTTTTTTTTTTTTTGGTTTTTGGGTCACATCCGGCAGTGCTCAGGGGTTACTCCTGGCTCCATGCTCAGAAATTGCTCCTGGCAGGCACGGGGGACCATATGGGGCACCGGGATTCGAACAGATGACCTTTTGCATGAAAGGCAAACGCCTTACCTCTATGCTATCTCCCGGGCCCCATTACTTCTTTATTATTTCCTTATCGATACATTCTTGCCTTTAAGAATATTGTCAATTGTATTATTTTGGGGTCAATTTGACCTGTATTCAATAGCTATTCCTAGAGCAGTGTTTGAGGCCCATTCTTAGATAATAAGGGAAAATGGTAATGATGCAGTAGGAAGGATCAAAGCAGAAAATCCCCTCTTGGGCTCTTTCTCACCTTA
>PVKC010050148.1:0-10629 GCA_004027635.1 Crocidura indochinensis
CTCGATACACAGCCTCAAGTCAAAAAACAACAAACAGTGAAAATTAAGTCCTGGAAAATAAGTCTGTGAAACCAAGTTTGAGTCCTGTGAACTTGAGGCTGGGAAAACGACCTGGGGTTCCTGTCGACTTTCCATAGCTAAAGCAGAAAAACAGGCCAAGACAAGTTCAAGGGGGCAGGAGGTGGGGAGGAGCTGCCAGTGCTCCGACCACAAGAAGGCACACAAAATTAAAATATAGCCTCAACACTCTTCTAGGGAAAACAACAAACTCCACCTTTCTTGCATTGAGAAACAGAAATTACTAGGTGCCACTGTCCTCCCCCAGAACAATATTTTCCCAAATGAGATTCGTTGTCAAGAAAAACAGAGGCCATAGCAGAGGCTGCAGAGGTAACTCAAAGGTTAGCAGACAAAGACTTAGATGTGAAAATAATCATGTTCACAGAATGAGAGTAAATTGTGGCCATAGTAAGTGACAAAAAAAAAAAAAAAAAGAAATAAAGTTACTAAAGAAAAGCTATAAAATATGAAAATACATTATGAAAATAATTTTTTTTTGTTTTTGGGTCACACCTGGTGGTGCTCAGGGATTCTCCTTTCAGGCATGGGGGACCATATGGGATGCCAGGATTCAAACCACTATCCATTCTGTATCAGCTACATACAAGGCAAACGCCCCACAGCTGTGCTTTCTCTCCAGCCTCTAAAATGTCTATTTTTAAAAATATATTAATTTTGGGTTTGGGGCCAAAAGAGTGTTGCTCGGGGGTTCTTCCTGACTCTGCACTCAAGTTCAATCTAGGTAGGCTCTGGAAACCCTATGGGATGCTGAGGATCAAATTGGTTTGGCTATAAGCAAAGCAAGTCCCTTCCCTACCATATTATTGCCCCGAACCTTCTGTTTTTAATTTTAAACCTGAAAAATCACCATAACAGAATAAAAAAACACTTGTTGAATGAAATTAATAGCATGTGGCAAAGGAAGTTTACATAAGTAAACTTAAAGAGGAATATATATTCATATATGTAGATTTGAATATATTTGAATATACTGATATATTCAAATATATGCATACTGAAGAATTCAAAGGGGAAAAATATAGCACAAAATGCACGGAATTCCAGGGATTTATAGGAAAATATCTCTAATTACAGTATCCATGAGATTTGAAATTCAGAAGAATGAACTGAGGATGGACGTAAGGAAACCATAAACTTACTCACCAACCCACTAACATCCAAGGATAGAGAGAAAACCCAGAAAACAGTCACAAGATAAAAGACACATTATATACAGAGGAATAATGATATAAAATAGCCAGACTTCAAGTCAGCATCAGTAGAAGATGAAACAATGAAATAACATTTTTTTTTTTTTTTTTTGGTTTTTGGGTCACACCCGGCAGTGCTCAGGGGTTACTTCTGGTTCCATGCTCAGAAATTGCTCCTAGCAGGCACGGGGGACCATATGGGGCACCGGGATTCGAACCGATGACCTTTTGCATGAAAGGCAAACGTCTTACCTCCATGCTATCTACCAGGCCCCACAATGAAATAACATTTTATATTCTAGGGCAGGGGTGGTGAACAAGTTCGACACAAATAGCCAAAATGTTAAACTGTGAGAGTCAGAGAGCCACACCAGGCAGTGTCCTGCCAAAACAGACAAACACTCACACAAAAGCAAATAATTTTAACAATAATATATTAAACACATATTGCTTTTTTGCCATTTAGAGTGAGGGTAAAATTTCTGCAGTGATGGTGAGGGTGTGCTGCGTCCTCCACACTAAGAACTCACAGCAAGATGTGACCCAACATGTGCCACACGGGTCCCCCATTTGATGGCCCTTGCAGTTTTTTCCGAGGGTCGGGAGATGGGAGGACGCAGCCTGGGGGCGGGACTCTGCGCTCAGAGATCTCTTCTCAGAGGTCCCAGAAGCAGCAGAACAAAGCCTACACTTGGCAAAGAGCTACAATATACAAAATCATGATAAGAGGCAAAGAGCCGCATTCATTTTGGCCGGGAGCGCATGTGGCTCGAGTTCGCCACCCCTGTTCTAGGGCCTGAGCCATAGCACAGAAGATAGGGCACTTGCCTTGCATACAACCAACCTAGTTTCCATCCCTGGCAAAACATATGAACTCCTGAGTTCTCTAGGAGAGATCCCTGAGCACAGAGCCCAGGAGTACATCCTGAGCACTGCTGAGTGTGGGTCAAAGCAAACAAACAAACATAAACAAACAAAATAAAATGCTTCAAATTCTGGGCTAGAGCAATAGCACAGCGGGTAGGTCATTTGCCTTGCACATGGCCAGCCTGGGTTCAATCTCAACATTCCATATGGTGGGGCCCGGGAGATAGCATGGAGGTAAGGCGTTTGCCTTTCATGCAAAAGGTCATCGGTTCGAATCCCGGTGCCCCATATGGTCCCCCGTGCCTGCCAGGAGCAATTTCTGAGCATGGAGCCAGGAGTAACCCCTGAGCACTGCCGGGTGTGAACCAAAAACCAAAAAAAAAAAACATTCCGGGGGCTGGGAGGTGGCGCTGGAGGTAAGGTGCCTTCCTTGTCTGCCCTAACCTAGGACGGACCATGGTTCGATCCCCCGGTTCCCCATATGGTCCCCCGTGCCTGCCAGGAGCGACTTCTGAGCGAATAGCCAGGAGTAACCCCTGAGTGTCACTGGGTGTGGCCCAAAAACCAAAAAAAAAAAAAAAATTCCATATGGTCCCCCAAGCCTGTCAGGAGTGATTTCTGAGTGCAGAGCCAGGTGTAACCCCTGAGCGCCACTGGTGTGGCCCCAAAACAAAACAAACACAAAAACAACAAACTTTCTGGATTTTAAATGAAGAGACTATCACAGCAAGTTTTCTTTAAAAATGAGAGAAAACAAGGCCAAGGCATTGGAGAGATAGGACTTCGGGGAGGGAATTTGCCTTGTACAAATCTGACCTGGGGGGGGCCGGGGGGATGGCGCTGGAGATAAGGTGCCTGCCTTGTCTGCGCTAACCTAGGACGGACCATGATTTGATCCCCCGGTTCCCCATATGGTCCCCCGTGCCTGCCAGGAGCGACTTCTGAGCGAATAGCCAGGAGTAACCCCTGAGCGTCACTGGGTGTGGCCCAAAAACCAAAAAAAAAAAAAAAAACCAAATCTGACCTGGGTTCGATCCCTGGCATCCCATAATATCCTTCCGAGCACCAACAGGAACACAAAACCAGGAATAAGCCCTGAGCACTGCCAGGAGTGGCTCCAAAACAAAAATATTAAATAACTAAATGTCCCCAGTGGTGAATGCAGGAGGTTTGGTTAAGACCTGGCACACCATGGTCCCCTGAGCATCACTGGGAGTGTTCCCTTTCTCCCTCAAACTCCTCTCCCTGGTTCCCCATAACCTGTACATGTCTTGGGGTAAAGCATCTCTCTCTCTCTTTCTCTCTCTCTTTCTCTCTCTCTTTCTCTCTTTCTCTTTCTCTCTCTCTCTCTTTCTCTCTCTCTCTCTCTCTCTCTCTCTCTCTCTCTCTCTCTCTCCTCTCTCCTCTCTCTCCTCTCTCTCACACAGACACACACACCTCATCTACTCTGACACTGTGGCATTGTGCCCAAGTCACCCTGGTGTCCAGTCCTAACCGCAGGACAGATATAGGAAACTTGGGGGCCCAGGCTCAGCCCCTATCTGTGCTAGAAGTGTGGTTGAGGCCAAGTCAGAGAGGCCTGGGGCCCCACAGAATCCCAGTCTTGCTCTCATGCTGTTTAAGCCACTGGAGTCCTCCTGCCTAGGCCAGGCCCGCTGAGGTCAGGGGGCTCAGAATGTCCCCCCTTCCCAGGCCTCCCTTACTGGCTCCAGGCACCCAGTGACCTTTGGGGAAGGCCCGTTATGTCAACATAAGCAGCCTTGGGCTTTGCAGGAGTTGGACTGGGTTCGGCTGGCAGAAAAATAAGTCCTGGGAGAATGGGCTCTCCAAGGTCCTGCTAGTCAGAGGGTGAAAGTTAGGGAATGGGGAAGAGTTTGTGGGGTGCAGGGGAAGCAGCAGAGGGGGCGGGATCCACCCTCGCCCTTCCATACAGAGGTTGTTTGTAAGGCGCTGCCCGCCCGCTGGCAGCCACATGAAAGGCAGCTAACCCTGGAAACTTGGCCCGGGCCATGGGGCAAGGCAAGGTCTGTGGGCTTAGGGGGCCCCTCTGTGGGACTCTGTGGGGACTCAGCACAGGAAGGTGCCGCACCTGCTGGGTCAGGAGAGGGAGTGAACCGGGGGACAGGCAGGGGAGTGGTGCTGGGTTTGTTAGTGCAGGTGGATGGAAACAGCATCGCTTCCAACACACTTCTATCCTGCTTCCAACATGTTTCCCAGTCCTTAGCAGGGGTGGGGAGTGTATGCGGGGCTGACCCAGTCCCCGAAGAGGATGCCAGAGGTGGGGCAGCCTGGGGAAACTGATGTCTAGGAGCAAGGATGCCTGAAAATCAAGGCGCTCATCTCACTTTCTCTCCCTCTTCTCTTCCTTTCTCTCCTCTCTTTTCCTTTCCTCTCCCCTCCCTGCCTCTTCCCTCCTCTCTTCTCCTTTTTCTTCCTCTCCTGGGGTGATTCAGCTGTGCTCCACAGAGAACACTGGGGTATGGGGGTACAGGGTCAAGGAAACCTCAAAGCCGTACCTCCCTTGGTCCCCCAGAGCTTCCCAGGCACCCACTGGGTATTCCAAGTCCCATCCTGGAACCCAAGCTGGGGCCATTGAACCCCCCATTATCCCAGGATCAGGTGGCAGAGGTGGCCACAGCTCTACCCAGCACTGGGCTCAGCAAACTCCCTGGTATGTGGGCACGGAAAAGCAGAGACTGACAGAGAGGTTGAGGGGGACTTCAGGGGCTGCAGTGAAGAGAAGGTCCTGAAGGGACAGGCATGGGGAGCTCTGTGTTTCTGTGTCTCTGTCTCTATCTCTCTGTCTCTCCATGTCTGTGTCTATGTCTGCTCACTCTCTCTCTCTCTGCAGGCCCTTGTGGGTATCTCCCAGCTGCCATGCCCAATAGTATCCTGAAATCTGAGCCAGCAACTCTGCAGGCAGACCCTTACTTCCTCCCTCCTCAAACTTTGTCTTGCTTCCCCTTCCAGGGAGTGGGGGAAAAGGTCTGGGTTACCAGGGGACCCAGGGTACATAACTTGACCAAAATCATTAGGTATATTGAAGGTTGCGTCACTTTGAAAGACTTATTAGAGTGCCACAGCAATAGCATATGGAGAGAGCATTTGCCTTGCACATGGCCAACCTGGGTTCGATCCCTGGCATCCCATGGAGTCACCTGAGAACCAACAGGAGTGATTCCTGAGCACAGAGCCAGGAATAAACCCTGAGTGCCATTGGGTGTGGCCCCAAACCAAAAACCAAGACAAAACAAAACAAAAAAATGAAACAGTCCAAGCATCCAAGTACAAGTGGATTTTAAACATGGAAAAGAGGAAATTTGCGTTGGTCAAAACAAGTTCAGAGCAAACAAATTCATGGGAAGAAACCAAGAACGTTCCTGCCAGTAAAACAAAGGCCTATGCATCAAAGCAGGAAGAAGGAGAAACATGAAAGACAGAGTCAAAACAGTAGGGAATTCAGACAAACAATCATTAACAGAGACCGAGATAAGAAAGAATAATTGCAGCCTCATGCACTGCCGTGACCATATGTGAGCTCAGTGTCGAGTTTATGGACATGCTCTGCATCTTCATGAGTCATGGGCCACATCATCTGACACCCATCAGTCAAGTCTCCAAGTGATGTCTGGGGTCATCACACAATTTGCCTTGTTTTACCCACCACCTAATCCCCATGGCGCCCCCTAAACCACTAACTAGCCCCCAGAGCCTAATTTGTGTTTTTTCTCTGGTTTGTTTTTGTACCTTCCTCTTCATGGCAAAAGGCATGTGATCTTAATGAGGTGATGGGAACAGACCCCACCAGGAACGGAACAAACCAGCCTCATGGTGATTTACGGAGTGCAACCGAAAACCCAGCATCCTTATCCCCAAAATGCATCATCTGGGTTGAGTCACAAGGAAATACCCCACAACCATGTTCAAATGACCCAAAGTTCTGCAAGGACTGGCCTAATCCTCAGAACATGGGTGTCCCTTCCTGTGCCAGATGGAAGGAGATGAAGATATATGTCAGCTGGGGGTGACAGGGAGCCCTGTGTCCTTGACTAGAAGACTGTGGGGACACTGGCAACATGGAAATATAATTGACATCTAGGGCTGAAGGAATAGGGTCCCCAGAGTCTGCCTGGAGTGATTTCTGAGTGCAGGGCCAGGAGTAACCCTTGAGTACTGCCAGGTGTAAACCAAAAACAAAACAAAACAAAACAAATTGATGTCTAATTCCAAGAATTTCTTTTTTTGTTTTGTTTTGTTTTGGTTTTTGGGCCACACCCGGTGATGCTCAGGGGTTACTCCTGGCTATTCGCTCAGAAGTCGCTCCTGGCAGGCACGGGGGACCATATGGGGAACCGGGGGATCGAACCGCGGTCCGTCCTAGGTTAGTGCAGGCAAGGCAGGCACCTTACCTCCAGCACCACTGCCTGGCCCCCTGCACCAAGAATTTCAAGTTCCTATTTTTTGTTTGTTTATTTGTTTGGTTTAGGGCCACACCTAGAGGTGCTCAAGGGTTTCTCCTGGCTTTACAATCAGGAATCACTCCTGGTGGTGCTCAGGGAAGACCCTATGGGATGTCGAAGATAGACCCTGGATTGACCACATGCAAAGCAAATGCCCTCCTCACTGTGCTATTGCTTCAACCTCTCGCTTCCCTTCAGGATTAATCTAGATGTGTGGAGGGCACATAGCACACAGATAAACTTTATTTCTTCCCCGAGGATGCTTCCTGAACCCTGAAATTACTCCATCTATATCTGAGCCTTTTTCTATGGAGAGGGGCTCTGGCTCTTCCCCAGGAGAATGGAGTGGGGGTTTATGGAAACCCTAAAAAAGTGGGGTGCTACAGAGCTGAGCACCATCTGCAGGAGGAAGGGGACCAGTCCCTGTGGCAAATAAGGAGTAAGAGAAACACATTCTGGGGCTGGAGCAAGAGCACAATGGGGAGGGCATTTGCCTTGCACGCAGTGAATCCGGGTTCAATCCCTGCATCCCATAGGATTCCCTGAGCCTGCCAGGAGTAATTCCTAAGTACAGAACCAGGAGTAATGCACATTTATACTTACACACAGTGCTGCCAGGTGTGGCCTAAAAACAAACCAAAACAAAATAAAAAATAAAAAGAGACACGTTCCAGAAATCAGAGGCAGAAGCCCATGGAGTTCCTGGAAACCATCCTTTGTCCAGGATGTTTCTCAGCCTTCTCCCTTCAGGGACATGGACATAAGCAACATCGGCCAGTCCTGAAGAATCAGAAAATGTCCTGCCAGACCAAAGCTTGAATGAGGAACTTCTGGAGCATCTGCAGTGCAGGACCACTTTGAGAGCATCGGAGGGAGAAGGGGGTGAGGATCATGCAAGTGGAGGACGCACAGCCCCTGATTTGGAGGGAGTCTGACTCAGAGTCTGCTGCAGAGAATGGGTCCTCTCTGGCAAAACACAAGCAGGGAAAGAAAATTAGCTCTGAAAACCAGCTGTGAACAGGTCCAGACTGATTCTTTCACCTTCAACCCGCTGCCTTCTGAGTGTCCCCATGAAAGGTACTCTCCATCTAGAAGCTTGGCTGACTTGGAGCCGCTGATGACCTTCCGACCTTTCATCATCCCAATGTTGTTGGTACCTCAGTCAAGATGCAGAAACAATGAATGATGCTGGACATTTGGGAACTCGACCTACAAGGGGAGTAAAGGAGTGGATATACCTTGTATTAGGGCCAAAGCGAGAGCTTAGAGGGGAGGGCAATTTCCTTACATGCAGCTGATCCAGGTTTGATCCCAACATCCCATGGAGTTCCCCAAGCATCACCAGAAGTGATTCCTGAGCACAGAGCCACTGGGTGTGACCACTAAACCAACCAAAAAAAAATCCTTTACTTTCCTATGCATAAATATAAGACACCCTATCTGAAGAATTAAGCACTTTATTTAAAAATAAATAAATAAATAGGAACAAGTGGTAGCACAGTGGTAGGGTGTTTGTTTGCATGTGACCAACCTGAGACAGACCTGGGTTCAATTCCCAACACCCCATATGGTCCCCCCAACCTGCCAAGAATGATTTCTGATGCCGAGCCAAGAGTAACCCCTGAGTGGGTTGGATAGGGTGTAGGTAGATCTGGGAAATTGGTGGTGGGAATCCTGCACTGGTGAAGGGGGGTGTTCTTTACATGACTGCAATCATACAACTACAATTATATTTGTAATCATGGTGTTTAAATAAAGATAATTAAAAAAAGAGTAACTCCTGAGCGTAACTGGGTGTGCCCCCCCCCAAAAAAAAACCCCAAATAAAATAAATAGAGGTGTCCAGCTGTCTCAGGGTGACAAACCAGCTTCAGCCTTGTTTCAGAGAAGGACACTGCCAGCAGAGGTGGTGAAAGATCAGCCTCTACTTTCATGGGAGCTTTGGGGGGTGAGGGGGAAACAACGACGACACTCTGGGTTGCCAGAAATGAAACCCAGGTCAGTCTCATGCAAGGCAAACACCCTCCCCTCTGTGTTAACACTCCAGCCTCTGTCCTGGATGCTTTCTATGGTGTTCTATCACTTCATTCAGTCATCTATTGCAAGGACCTTTCGAGACCAGGCAAACCTCAGTGACTATTTGTTTGTGGGCATCAAATGAGCACCACTTAGAACACTCACACTCCAGCACAGCCAGGTGTGGCTCAAAGGAAGAAAACAAGAAAAATTTGTGGGGTCAGAGCAATAGCACAATGATAGAGCATTTGTCTTGCATATGGATGACCTAGGATGGAAATGGGTTCAATCCCCAGCATCCCATAGGGTCCCTCTGAGCCTGCCAGTAGTGATTTCTCAGTGCAGAGCCAAGAGTAACTCCTGAGTGCCACCAGATGTGGCCCAAAAACAGACCAAAAATCAAATAAAAATGTATGGGCTGGAGCCATAGTACAATAAGAAGTACAGTACAAGCACGTTGCTTTGTACATGGCCAAACCGGATTCAATACCTGGCACCATATATGGTCCCCTGAGCCTCACCAGGTGTGATTTCTGAATACCACCTAACTCTTCCCTCCTGCTTGCTTGCCTGAGTATCAAAGCATTTTGCTTAAAACCCGGTAAGATATACCAATGGCTTTTTCCTGAACTATCCCAGTCTGGCAACTGTCCAAATGAGGCTTAGGGAAGTGTCTGGGTCCCTGATAACTGAGCTGTCCGGAGCATTTTCTGTGGAGGACTCCATGGCCCTTTGGCTTCTGTCCTTGTATTAACTTTCCAGCTTGGACCTTGAGGGAAAAAAATAAAACAAAAGAGAATTGTGTTTTCTGCTCTCCCTGGATTCTGTAAGGTCCCTAAACTGACACCCAATGACCTCAGGAGCAGTCTCCAATATCGATGGCGTCAATCTTGTCTGTGCCAGGAAGTTCAAGGAAGACCCCAGGACCCACTAATCCACTGAGACAAAAGGGCAGTTTCAGAGCTCAGACAAAGCTCTTAATAGCTGGGTTTTCGAAAAGAGGTAGAGTGAAGTCATTTTCAGCAATAGTGGCCTTTAGGATTAGTGGGCACAGGGCAAGGTTGTGCGAGCATAGACATCCCGAAAAGCAGTGTGAGCTGAGCTGAGGGCAGCTGGTGCCAAAAGGAAACAGTGCAGTTCTGACACTTAGCCGGTTCAGTTAGCAAGAATGATAACCTGAGGCCCTGCCAGCTCCAGGCGAGGTGTGGGGGTGAGAAAGGGCCCCAAGGTGGGGAATTCTGGGAAACTCGGGTGCTGCGGGTCATCGGCTGGCCCCTGGCCAAAGAACCAGGTCTCCGGGAAATCAGAGGCAGGAGAGGAGGTTTGGATGAGAAAGCGGCCTCAGGGTACTGGGAGTAGAGAACTGGAGGTGACTGGGCATCCTGGGGGGTACAGGGCTGGGACTTCTCACCACTGCCTCCAGGTCAGGCTGACCACCCCCTGCAGAGAAACTCTGGGTGCCCAACACCAGGGATGAAAGTTCGAGAAGGTGGCAGGACTTCAAAGGAAGGTACTATAATTTTAGCTTGTTATCAGCCAAACACCAGCCACTGAATGGGGATTTACCAGCAATATGCTCATGGGGGTGAGGGGTGGGGAGCAGGGTGGGGGAGATGGCATTCTCGTTTCTGTTGCTTTCAAATTTTTTCTTATTTTTGTTTCTTTTTGTGGTTTTTGGGTCACACCCGGCAGTGCTCAGGGGTTACTCCTGGCTCCATGCTCAGAAATTGCACCTGGCAGGCACAGGGGACCATATGGGGCACCGGGATTCGAACTGATGACCTTCTGCATGAAAGGCAAACGCCTTACCTCCATGCTATCTCCCGGGCCCCTTTTTCTTATTTTTGGATGAAAGTAAAATTAGGGTTATTGACTGGATCACATTCAAGATCGCCAAGTAACTGATTAATCTCCTAGAGTTGGACTAAAGATGTTAGCCAGAAAACATCCTGATTTCATTTTCCCTGATTTTCGGGGTTTTGGATGGTATAGAAGAAGTATAGAAGAAAAGTTTA
>PVKC010050149.1:0-10618 GCA_004027635.1 Crocidura indochinensis
GGGGGGGGGGGGGGGGGAGAATCTAACCACAATCTGTCCAAGGCTATCATGCCTTGTGCATGATAAAGTGTCTACTTTACCGCTTGCGCCACTGCTCTGGCCACTACATATCTTAATTTTTTAGAAATATACCCTTGTGGGGCCCGGGAGATAGCATGGAGGTAAGGCATTTGCCTTTCATGCAAAAGGTCATCGGTTCGAATCCCAGTGCCCCATATGGTTCCCCGTGCCTGCCAGGAGCAATTTCTGAGCATGGAGTCAGGAGTAACTCCTGAGCACTGCCGGGTGTGTCCCAAAAACCAAAAAACAAAAAAAAAGAAAGAAAGAAATATACCCTTGTACTCTGATTTACTATGAAAAAGCATTATTTAGATAGCTTTTCAAAGTAGAAAATGTAAGAGTCTTAAATCTGCATACAACTTTTCGAAAAACATTATTAAAAGTATTATTAAAAGTCATGAGACCAAGGCAAGGAATCTGCACAGAATAAAAAATACCCAACCTCAATTTTTGGAAAAATAGCTCAATTAATATTGTAATAATAAGTAGTTAGGCATGGGGAGGGAGCATATGTCTAGAAATGAAGTATGTAATAAGAGGTGATCAGAACTCCCTGAAATGCTGCCTTGAATAGGCAAGAAAAAGAATTCTTATGGACAGCATTTCCTGAGTGGGTAAATGCCACCTGCTGCTAGGTCTTTCTTTCATCCTAAAGAGATCAGACTTCCTGGTGCCAGACAGGACTTTTCTGGTCAGAAATACAGCAAAGGGAACATTTTGGGAATGCCTAATATTGGGAACAAAAAATAGAGTCAGATAATCCCCAGGACCACAGGACCTGAGTAAATGGAACCATCAGTCAGACTGGTAGAGAATCTCCGAAGGACCCTCAGAACACCAGATGAGAAATTCCAAAGATAAATAAGATAAAATAATAAAAAAATAAAGTGGCATTCAGGTAAAAGCCCCCTTCTTTCACAATACATGGTCCCTTTCAAGATAAGTTCTTCTTTCTGTAGTAAAATGACTCTCTGACTATATGAACATACAATGTATGACTTTCATCTAAACTCCAATCAGAAATATTTACTCTGTACCATGACTGCACATGACTGAAAATCATCTCTGATTATTATTGTAAGCACTTATCTATTACTTCTGACTCCCAAATCCTGGGTTTCCCTGTGACTTCCACTTTAGTTATGAACCTACTTTCCATTCCATTAATTCTAGGTTCATTTCTAGCATCCTCTCTCTACTTACCTTAAAGGCTAATGTATCATCAATTCCAATAAATTGAGTTTATGATTATATCTATAAATTCATCTACTTCTCTAATTTTTACCTGTAATATCTATTCCATTATCCAACCTCTTTTTAGGAAAAGGAGAGAGAATCCTGGTTTTATTTGATTTGATTTTTACTGTTTTAATATTACACATCATACTATTAATGCAATGCATCATGTGGACAACTCTACTATCACACCCTCCACAAGAGTGTCAGCTTTCCTCCACCATTTCCAATATCTTTAGTTTCTATAGTGTGACATGAGCCTCTAGTTTATCTTCTATCTATCGGCTTCCTTTCCATGAGCTTCAAAAATCCTGTTGAGAAAGACTGAGAGAGATTGAGAGGAGAGTGAAGAGTTTATTTCTTTCCCTGTTCTCTCTCTCGTCTCATCATTTTTTCAATAAAAGCACTCTTCTCATGCCCAAGTCTTTGCCCCATTTTATTCTATCCATCCCATAATTCGCAATTAACTCATTTTCCCTGCGGAATCTTTCTAGGCATCCTAAAACCAAGTTAAGCCTTCTCCATTTTGAAGTGCAATTTCCATAGTAGCCATTCTTTTAACAGATCTATTTGTGTTCTTTTATGTGTTTCTTTTCCCCACTATGTGTCATCTTCTGCAAAGAAATGCTGCATCTGATTCCTACCCTTCTTCGCTCAAGGTCTAAGAACTCCTTGATATATAATTGGTTCTTAAAAAATCTTATAATAATAAAGGAAAGAAGGGAAATGTTTATATGTTCTTGTAATCTTTGTCAGATTTTTTCTTTTTCTTCTATTTAATGAATTCAGTCACTCCCCAATCATCTCTGTCAAGTCACTAGCCAGAATAAATATGTAACCCTCATAGTCATCTTTCCAATCTATTACTTTTAATAAAATATTTGACACTTTCTAAATAAGAAGGTTCTTGAATATTATTTAATGCATAATTTCAGCTTTCAGGGGATCTATAATAAGCCATTCTAAATAATTGCCTACAATCTTTTCATACTTTCTACAGCCTCAAGTCACAGAAACAAAGGAAATAAAGAGATCTCACAATGGGTTCTTTAATAAGCCTCTGGCAGAAATTTTCACAAATTCTTTTAAAAAGTGTGCCTATTCTATTTTTTAAAGATCCTTAAAGGGAATTCTATAACTTCAATTAAAGGCCCATTCAGCCAGCACTGCCATCCTTAAAAACATTCATTAGGCAACTATTTTGAATTATAATAAGTTAGTCTAGTAGAAATAGAGTTAGTTCACTTGAACTATGCTTGAAGTATAAAGGAAGCAAAAATGATCAATTCTTAACATTAAAGGACAAGAGAAATTTCAACAAATATGATGAGTGATACATAATCAGTGAGTCAATGTGAATGATAGAAAAGCAACTCAAATTGTTTATCTAAGATAACATCACATATTTATGACTCTCGGCTTGCTGATAATGTAAAGAAAGAGAAGTTATCTGAGGGGATGAGGAACAGAACAGAAGATTCAGGGCTTCAAAGGAAAAGTATACCTGATGTAGGGGTGGGAGAGGGAGAGAGAAGAATGCTAGGATTGAAATCTAAGACTCATGTACTCAACTCCTGTAAACTGTCTCAATCTGTTTTTTTCCTTGTTTTTTTAAATTCTTAAAAAGTAAGCACAACCTCTGATGCATTCATATTTTAAAAACACATGCATTCAATATCGCCTTTTATGTTTCTCTACACAAAAACACATTATCTGAAGCTATAATAGACAGGAGCAGGAAGGCCTTGCACGAGGCCGTTCTGAGTTTAATCCCCGACATCCTTGAAGGTCCCCCCAGTACCAATGCTAGGAGTAACCTCTGAGCTCTACTGGGTGTGCCACTCCCCCCAAAACATTATTTTTTTTTCATTTTACTAATACCCCACTCATATTCTTTTAGTCATCTAATCTTTCCCAGAACAATATATATGATAAAAGCATTCTTTTTCTTGAAATTCCAGGATTTCTTAGATTATTATAAAGATAGTAGTCTTATATCCTTACATGCAGTCTGACAATGTGATACAACTGCTAATTCAATGCATTTGTGATCATTTTACCTTTTTAAATGCCTTTTGGATAGTTAACGATTTTAGAACCCTTACCTATTCCCGAAGCTGGTATGAAGGTGTGGATCTTATTAACAGCAGCAAAATCCAATGACTGAAAATACCTGAAAGAAGACTCTCCTCTCTCCCAGATGAAAATCTCAATTGAGTCATGATCTAAAATAACAGAATAAAAGTCACATCTGAAGCAAAAGTTACGTGGGAGCAAAAGACAAAATTAAATAGCAAATATATAATACTGAGTTTAATTTTAGAAATTAGTAAGACTTCATTTAGTTGAACAAAAAATACAGAAAAGTAGTTAAAATATTTTAAAAGTCATTTTGCATTTACCATGTGAAGTACAAACCTAGTCACTAAGTATGTGCTAACATTCAATGTGACAGATACTTTACTTTTAGGATTGTTGAAATTTTATCTATGAAATTCCCTTTAGGGAAAAGAAAACATATGCATTTTCTGAGATTTTTCTTAAAAATAGTATCTTTGTTTAAGCACCAGGATTACAAACATATTTATAGTTGGGTTACTGTTATAAAAAAAAGAACATCCACCCCTTGACCAGTGCAACATTTTTAAGAATATTTTAAAGCAGTTTTCTCAAAACACACTTATCACTACCCCTTCCTTCTACCACTTATTTATGGCTACCCATGTACACATATGTATAAAGCTAACTGTTTATACTCAGGGTATAAAATGTTCAGAAATCTTTTCAAGTATTTCCTTTCATTTTATCCACACAATTTTTTTCTTTTGTGGTGTTGGGGCCATATCTATCTAGCAGTACTTAAGGGTTGCTACTGAATGTACTCAAGAATTACTCTGGACGATATTCAGAGCACCATATGGGATTCTGGGGACTAAACCCAAGCAAGCTCCATACTAGCTAAGCACTCTATCAGTTGTACTCTCACTCTAGTCCCACATCCACCTAATTTTATAATAAAATTTTAGTAGTTAGAACATCTAAAGATTATTAATAACATTGAAAATATTTTTCAAAAGACATTTGTATCTGAAAGTCACTATTTATCCATAAGAAAACATGCTGCAAATTTGCTAAAATTATTATAAGGGCACTTGCATACAAAATATACCCTATGAAGACTAGATGGTCATCATAACCAAATACATTATGAAACTAACTTCTTACCCAGAGACGCTTTGGCAAAGATTAAGTATGTATCATCTCCTGAAGTCAATGTCTCCACTTGTGTTGTTCCATGAACTGGCACTTCTTGAAAGTTAGTAAACTCTTTGCCAGTCCATCTGAATAACAGGGAATTTGGCCTGGAAGTATCCTGGGAAGTAACTAAAAACACAGAACCTCCTCTGGTGAACAATGCCATGCTCAGCACACCTTGTGCAGGTAGTAACTGATGAAACACGAAGCTGCCTCCATTCCACTGGAAAACCTGTTTCAAGTAGAAAAGGAATTTCAATTAGAAAACTGCATGACTAGAAATTCAGCACTTCTGAGAATATAACTGGTAACATATATTTATAATACCTGAATCCTTTCATTGAGTTAAAAGGACATGTTGATAAGTAAAAAATATAAATGTTGGATTCACTATGTCTTCTTTCACTTTTTTCTATTTATTTTGCATATGCAAGTAGAATGAATACAGTTTTTAGAAAATAAATTTAAAAATTGAAATAAATCAATTCAAATAAGCATTTGAGCATGGGTCAATGACATTAGGAGACAGAAAAATAAGAAGGGACTAACTTAGTATGGAAAATACAGAACTGCATAAAAAATTTTCTGATATCATTACTCAAGCAAGAGAGTAAAACTAGAAACACTTTCATCTTTCTGTCCTGAAGGTGGCAATGCATACAAGGTTTTGGGTTAATGATTAATATACTTAAATTTTAATAACATCCAAAATCAACACTGTTTCTTATGTAATCTAGTCAGTTTAACAAAGAATTATATTTATCCAGTCAACAACTGGGAACTTTATATGACCTAGCATTGCACTTTGAATTATGGAGAGAGTAACTTTTCCTTTATGCTTTTTATTAAATATTGCCCAAAAATCAAAAAATATGCCAATAATTAAATTAATATATTATTTCTATATTTATGAAAATATTTATATAGTATAGAGTAATATGAGAATTACAGCTATACAGGGAAATTAAGTTACAAAACATGACAGGGCTGGGAATATATATGGATCTGTACTAAAGGACATGCCCTATACAAAGATAATCTGAATTCAATTTCCAACATCACAAAAAACAAAGTAGAAATAATGAAAATCTGATACACCTTTATAGACTAAAAATTTGTCATAACCTAAATAAAACCTAATCCAAAGTATAAGGCTGTTAGAAATGACAGCAAACAAGATAAAACTGCAAATATAAGATCATGACAGAGTATTCATTAAGATGACATAATTTACGAGTGTTTCATTATAGAACAAAAGAAACATTTAATAAGTATTCCTAGACAGTCAGTATAATACAGTACTATTTTGTGAAAATCAAGAAATGGCCAAATGAGGCAAATGTAGCCCATATTAAAGAATTCGGAACTTATTTGGTCTAGTTGGAAACCATTTCATAGATTTTTAATACAAAACACGATTCAATACATTTAAAAGATCATTGCAGCTACTAAATAGAAGATACCTCAGAGATCAGGGAAAAGTAATGATAGAGGTGAGAAATGATGAGTTCCTCTTTAGGCAAGGAAAAGTCAGGTTAGAAATAAATGAGAGGCAATGATAGCACAGCAGATAGGGTAGTTGACTTGCATATACATAGTCAACCCAGCTTCCATACTGGGAATTCCATATGGTCCCCACACTACTGCCAAGAATGATTTCTAAGTCCAGAGCTAGGAGTTACCCCTGAGAATGGCTTGGTATGGTCCAACCCTCTCCCCCAAATGAGGCTGAATCTGAATCTCAATGGTAAAGCATAGTCCATCATGAACAAGAGACCCTGAGTTCAAGTCCCAGAACCATATGGTCCCTTAAAACTGCTAGGATTGGTCCTGGTCACCCTCAACACTGATATGAAGAGCCTCAGGATCCTAGGCATTACTAGAAGTTACTCTCTTCCCCCACTTTTAGACACTGTGGTTTAAAATATTCTTACTGAAGGGCTGCCTCTATTTTATTTGCTTTATTAAGCACCAAGGTTATAAAATGATTCATTGCTGGTTTCAGTTCTACAATGTACACCATCCTTTACCATCACTTTACCTTCCCCTCACTAATATCTCCCATCCCTTTCCCATCTCCACACCCCTATCACTTCCTTGCTCTAAGGCAGGCAAAGTACTTCTCTCTTACTCTCCTCTCTCTTATTCTCTTTCTCTCCATCACTTTTTCCTTCCTATTTAATACTGTGCACTATTGTTAATGGATGGCTGCCTTACATGTTAGTTTCTCCACTTTCAGCACTAAGTTCTTGTCCAGAACACTCAGTTCAAAATATCATTGTCTTAGTAGATACTTCTGTACTCTAGCTATACTCACGGTTCTTTGTGGCAAGCTTTCTACCCTGGGATTGACCTCTTGACCTTTGACTCTATTGTTTCTGGATATTACTGCCATACTATCTCTTGTTTTTCTTCTATCCCACAAATGAGTGAGATTATTTTATGTGTATCCCTTTCCTGCTGGCTCATTTCACTCAGCATAATAGCCTCCATGTCTATACATGTATAAATAAATTTCATGACTTCATTTTTCCTACAGCTGCATAGTATTCTATTGTATAGCACAGTTTCTTTAGACACTTACCTATTTTATCTATTATCTGGGTTGTTTCCAGAATCTGGCTATTGAAAATAGTTCTGTACTGAACATAGGAGTGTAGAGGGCATTTTTTTTACTCTGTTTTAGTGTTCTGGGGTATATTCTTAGAAGTAGTATTGCTGGGTCATATGGAAGCTCAATTTCTAGCTTTCTGAGGAATGTCCATATTTTCCACAAAGGTTGAACCAATCTGCATTTCCAGCAATACTTAATGAGAGTGCCTTTCTCTCCACATCCACACCAGCACTGGTTGTTTTTATTTTTTATGATGCATATTATTCTCTGTGGTGTGATATGATAGCTCATTGTTATTTTGATTTGCATCTCCCTGATTATTAATGATGAGAATATTTTTTCATGTGTTGCCTCTATTTTTAACAGGAAAGACAGTTAAGACTAGATTTTAAATCTAGTCAGATTTTAGCTGATGTAAGACAATGAGTGATCTCCAGTCTGGTTTAAAAATATGAAAAAAATTATCAAGTATTATGGGATAATAAAATAGACGGGTATTGGAACACTGAATTCCTGAAATTAAATCATGAATCATTTTACAATTCATAATGACTAAATAAAAACATATAATTTATTAGAAAAATACAGGATTTATGGAGGCTTGATGAGTACAAGTAAAGTTGATCATGAGAGACTGGAGCAATAGTACAGCAGTAGGGTGACCTTGCACATGGCCAACCCAAGTTTGATCCACAGCATCCCATGTGGTCCCTGAGCCTGCCAGGAGCAATTTCTGAGAACAGAGCCAGGAGTATCGCCTGAATGCTGTCAGTGAGAACCCAAAACATAAGCATAAACAAAACAAAACAAAAGAAGTCAATCATGAACTTATGATGATACTATTTCATACAAATGTACAATGTCTCCCAAGTTTTCAAATGTAATTATATCCTAGTTAAATACTCATGGTTAAAACTGAATTTGTCCAACTCTTAAAGAAATTACATTATTTATAACTTTTTTGTATAAAAATTAAATTTAATCAATATCTGCACCTAATATTAATATTTTATCACATTCAAATTAACTTTTTATTAAAGAGCACATCTTTACTAAGTTCTAATAATTCTGTAATAAAGAAAAAAATCAAACCTGAGTTAATTCAGAACCTTTTCTTTGACTTCCAACAATTAAATAATCTTGTCCATCTATGGTAAAATATCTTACTTGAGAACTTTCTGAAACAATGATTGTTTGTACCTGTAAGAAGAACAGTAAAGACATTTTCTACTGAAGAACCGTAGACTCAAAACCATAATAATATATAAAGTTTAAAACTTTGAAAAAATTTTACTAATACTTAAATATTTATTTCTTAGGTATCATTTCAAAAAAATAAAATAACTCATGCACTAAAATACCTGACTAGTGTATCTACCTGTAAAACAGCTCTTTTCCAAATAACAAAGAACGTGATTTTTTTCTATATACATCAGACTTACAGATACTATTTTTATTTTTGAATTTTCAATTTAATTTTCGAAATATTTTTAAGTTTGGAATCACACATGGCAGCACTCAGGAGTTAGTCCTAGCTCTGCACTCAGAAATCACTACTGGCAGGACAGGGGGACTATATGGAATGCCAGGGATAGAACTCAGATCAGCCATGTGTAAGGTAAATGCCCTATCCACTGTGTTCTCGCTCCAGCACACAGTTCTCCACCTTTTTAAAATGTATTTTACTACATCACTCAAGTACCAGTATTTTTCCACCCATACATCCCATTTCTCATTTGCTACGCAAATACATTAATACCTCTACTGAAAAGGTGAAGTTGTTTTTTTTTACCAGGATTAACTTGAATCCAGAAGTGAATGTGTATACACTGTTAGCAGAAGGCTTTTCTTCATTATTTTCTTTGTGAGTAATGACAAAGTAGGGGGAAAGGCCAATATTAAAGGCCTCACAAGTTGTAGGATCTTCTATATATATTTCCTAAGAAATAAGGAATGAGATTAGAAATAATGATTTAGGAGGCATCCAAAATGTATAACTTATACTTGACTTTCTGTATGTAATATAAGTGACATTTACCTTAACTGGAGTAAAAATCCCTTGCCATCGGTAAACAATGGAAGACAATTTTCTTAACATTATACCATACACTGAGTCTTCCAAAGTAAAGAAACACCAGCCAGAAGCAGATACATCAAAAAAACTTTGAAATATGGAAAATACAACCTCAGCTCCCCCTGAAAAGCACAAAACATTTATTTACTAGTGCATTATACCTTTTTAATATACTCTACTCATCATTAAAATAGTCAGACTGATGAGTTCATAACGAAACACCTAAAGTTCCTTCCAAGGTAAGTGTGAGAACTGTGCATATATATGAGAAAGAGAAGCTAGGCAAATTAAAAATAACAAGTAAAAATAAATCTTTAAAGCAATAAAAAATTAATCCAGGGGCTAAAATGATAAAATATTAAGTAGGGCCTTTGCCTTGAATGTGGCCAACCAAGGTATGATCCATAGCATCCCATATGTCCCCTGAGCCTGCCAGAAGTAATTTCTGAGTACAGAACAAGGAGTAACCCTGAGCGCCGCTGAAAGTGGACCAAACTCCAAAAAATAATAAATAAATAAAAATTAAAAAAAAAGTTAATCTGGGGCCCGGGAGATAGCATGGAGGTAAAGCGTTTGCCTTTCATGCAAAAGGTCATCGGTTCGAATCCTGGTGCCCCATATGGTCCCCCGTGCCAACCAGGAGCAATTTCTGAGCATGGAGCCAGGAGTAACCCCTGAGCACTGCCGGGTGTGACCCAAAAACCAAAAAAAAAAAAAAAAGTTAATCCAGCTCTATATCCAATATTTCCATACATATTTGCAAATAAATGCTAGGTATATTTTAAAGAGAAATGTGCTAACCATTAAACCTTAAAAGAAACTAACATCAATGATATATTCTTTACCTATAAATTCTTTCTTCAATGGACTTTTATTAGTGATCATTAGTTTATAGCATTCCATAAATTTCAGTTTCACATTATTACAAACCAATGTCTACATATTTGACATCAGAATTCTAGTTTCCCTCTTTTAACTTAAATACCACTGACCCCTTCTCCCTATTTTAATAACCCTGTTTCCTATTTGGACTGCCTATTTTATACTTATCTTCAAATATCTATTTTGTTTTATATCACAGAGTGAAATAAGTCAGATGGGGCTGAGCAGTGGTGCATCAGTAGGGTGTTTGTCTTGCATATGCTAACATAGGACGGGCCGTGGTTCAATCCCCTGTCATCCCTGATGGCCCCCCAATTCAGGAGCAATTTCTGAGTGAATAGACAGGAGTAACCCCTGAGCATCACCGCTGTGGAAAGGCAAGGCAAGGCAAGGCAAGGCAAGGCAAGGCAAGGCAAGGCAAGGCAAGGCAAGGCAAAGGAAGGAAAGGAAAGGAAAGGGAAGGGAAGGGAAGGGAAGGGAAGGGAAGGGAAGGGAAG
>PVKC010050150.1:0-10617 GCA_004027635.1 Crocidura indochinensis
ATAAAGCATATTCTCCAATCCTGGTCCATATAGGAAATACATATATGTTTTTGTCAGTTGTCTGCAACCCTTTGGACTATATTGTATGGCCCAGGAATGATGCTATAAATATACAAATGGCCCTTATGATTTATGAAAGAACGTTTATGATCCTTGAGTGCTGAGTCAAGAGAAAGTCTGGAGCACAGCCGGATACTGCCCAACCCCTTCTCCCCCAAAGAGAGGCATAGCTGGATGATTAAATTGTGATGTGTGTATGCATGTATGTATATATACACACAATAGTGCACTGCTCAGATTTTAAAAGGTAAAACCACTAAATTTGCTTTTATTTAGTTGGGTCTAGAAACATGCTGAATGGAGTCATCAGAAGGTGAGAGACCAGGTCAAACAGAGAGAACAGGGAGTTAGTTATTTCCTTTGCATGGAACTGACCCCAGTTTAAACCTGAAGCACCATAAAGGGTCCTAAGTAGAGCCAGTAGTGATGATTGAGCAGTGTCAGGACAATACCCTGAACAACACTGGATATTCATGTTAATTCAATCCAAACTCTTTGGTCCAATATTGACTATTTCTCTATATCTTATTTCTAATTATTTCCTATTTGTATTACAACCATGATTTATAACACATTTAATAAGAATCTCATGCATACATCTTGACAATACCACACCCACCACCAGAGCACCCACTTCATCCACCAATGTGTCCAGAATCCATCTCAACTACTCCTTAAATCCTGGGTCAGCTCAGTGCATGCAATTCTCCAATACTGATGACTTAGTCCATTTATTTATCATTGAATATCTATCTTTACATTCCACAAATGAGTTTTCTCAGCACGATCTACTCTTGTTCCTTTTACATAGAGGCAAATCCCATGATTTATCATGTCTTAGAGCTGCAACTTCACCTATATTTGTTTCCATAATATTTAAGTTGTTGCCATATCTTGGTAATTGTACTAAGGTGCTGGAATAAACAGAGGTTTACATAATATATCTTTTTCAATTAATGTTTTTGAGTTTTGGTGTAGATACTACGAAGTGGAATTGACTAGGTAATATGGAATCTCTATTTTTTTAAATTCTTGAGTATTGTCTCTATTTCAATAGAGGTCGCACCTGAGGATACTCCTAACCTTTTCTCATCACATGCCACTAGCAATGGTTGTTTGCAGGTTTTTTTTTTTTGATACATGCCATTCTCATTAATATGAGATGCTATCTCACTGTTATTTTAATTTGTATTTCCCCAATAACATATAATAATACGCACTTTCCCCCATGCTTACTAGCTATCTGTAAAGTCTCCTTTGGGGAAGTGTTTTTTTTTCATAGTCTCTCCCCATTTTTGGAGGATGTTATTGGGTATTTTGTTGTTGAGGTTTGTGAATGATTTATAATTTTTATGTGTATATGTTTTTCTCATTCTGTCACATGACCTTATTTTAGCCATACAAAAATTTTTTGTCATACAAAAATTCATTTATTGGTTTTCAAAGACAGACATTCTATTATGCCATATATATTTCACTATGACATTATATCTTTTTTATTAGAAGTATATTTCAGGTATATCTCCAGTTCAATAGCTAAAAATTCAGCATCAGTTAATAATAGTTTGGTTTGTATCCTTCCAGGCCTTTCTTCTGTGCATATATAAATATATCTGGTAGGTTTGGGTTACCTTTATATAAGCAGTGTTCTGCTATACACATTATTATATAATGAATATCAATTGAGTCAGTATACATAGATCTTCCTCTATTTAAACTTTAGTTCAAACTGTTCATAAAACAAAACTATATCATGTTATTTTGCTAGTTCTTTACTAATAAATCACTTCAGTTTTTTTTTTCTGAGAATGATTTTGGTTTTGTTATTTTTGTTGTGCAATTTGACTATAAACCATAATAAAAAGATTATTCTATTTATCAATCTCTAAGCACTGTAATATTATTTGTATAGGTGAAATTTCTGGTTCAAAGGATCACACATTCTGCAAAACATCACTTTCCTTAAATCTTTGCTACCACTTGTTGCTAAACTTTTTATTTCATGCATATTTGACAGAGAATAAATGACTTAACTGTTACTTTGATTTGCATATCTCTTAGTGAGGCTGAGCTGTTCCTTTATTTTTATTTACATTTTTTACGATAAAGTATTTTGTCTCCTAGCTGTGCTCTAGTTACTTTTATTTCCAGACCTTCCTACTGAAGTGCTACCAAGTAAATTTTTCTAGCATAACTTATTACTTCACTTTTATTTGTCAGGATCTGTCAGCAACTGATTGAATTCTTCATTTGAGCTGATTCTTGGATCGTTCTTTGGGAGGAATAGTGGAAGGGCAGGACCCATACATTGTTGGTCTGGTAGCCTTAGAAGTTCTTTTATTTTCTCTCCCATCCCTGAGCAGATGGCAACAAACTGATAAGTCTGTAATATTTGAATTTTTCCTTTTCCCACCCAGAATAATTGTCTCCTTATTTTAGGGAAGTGAGAACCAAGCTCATTTTTGCCTAGGTATCAAATACGTGGCAGAATCCTATAAAGTGTGAATAATTCTGATTTTTAATAAAATAATGTTGCTACAGAAATAAAATTATGCTCATTTGATACTTTGAATTTAACAATTAGGCACAGCACTCTTTTCTCTAAACACTTAATGCTGTATCTTGTCTGATCTCACACTCCTACCTCCTTTGTTACCATTAGTGTAAAAAAGACTCAGGCCATAGAAATTCCTCTCATCATCATTATCATCATCATCATCATCATCATCATTTTCTTCATCACCATCATCATTGTTTAATTTCCTTTGTCATTTATTGAGAATCAGTGAACGTTTGGAGACTTAAAAGGTCATGAGAAATTTAACAATGTTATTGAAAAAAATACTTTATGGAGTACAGCAGCAACTTGCATAACTCTAGCACTAGATTGAACCAGCTAGGTGAAAGTTAGGTGGAAAAATAGCAAAAACTTTCAATCTCTCACCATTTCCCTCACTTCACCAGGTGGGTAAAAGAAAAGACATGAAGCTCACCACAAAGAGCGATAAGTTTAGTTAGAGAAATAACTACATTGAGAACTATCCTAACAATGAGAATATATGAGGGAAATAGAAAGCCTGTCTAGAGTACAGGTGGGGGTGGATGGGGAGGAGGGAGATTAGGGACATTGGTGATGGGAATGTTGCTCTGGTGATGGGGTTGTTCTTTACATGACTGAAACCCAACAACAATCATGTTTGTAATCAAGGTGTTTAAATAAAATAAAAAAAGACTTTAAAATGGTCTTGCAGTTCTCTTGTAGACTTTATTAGAACAATGAGTCAAACCAAAGGACCTGTCTTAGCACAGATTTGGCAGAACCAGGAAGCTATAAAACCTGACCACTGGGTTTAATCTTGGGAAAAAGACTTGTTTCCCTTGTAGTTCAGGAGAGCTGTTGGACCATCTACTTGGGGAAATCAACATGCACTAGTGTGCCTTAACCTGGTCTCTCATCTCTTGCCAGTGGGTAAGAACCCACCAATCATGGGAATTTCCTGCTATTATCTTCAGTAGGGTGTCTGCCACATACCAATGCCATTTAACAAGATTTCAAGATGTAGAATCTCCTGGAGACTCTTTCCAATTATCCTGGTAGGATAATTCGTGCAAGATGAAAATTCAATGTTTACTTTTTAAGTTCTTATTCTTCTTTGAACATATATTTTACTTACATGTCTCTATGTTTCTTTGCTCACTTATTTTCCTACTCTGGAGAAGCCTATGTTCTCTCTTGAACATGTATCTCTATCTTTATCTCCCCTCACATATTTCTAAGTTTTAATAAAATAAACCTGCTTCACCAGTCAATCAATCAATCAATAGCCAATTTTCTGGACCCCTTCATTTCGGTTTCAGATAGAATCATAGCCCTTCCCTCAGCTAAAAGAGTCCTTCCCTTTGCTCTACTATGCCTCTTTTCCAAGTCTTTCATATTGGCCAAGAATATTGATAGAAATGAAATCTGTTTTCAGAGTGAAATTCTGAAATGTTATTGTATTGCCATGTCTCATCCTGAAAATGAATTAGTGTTAATTTCTATCCTTAAATTTCTAAAATAATCCATTTTTGGCAGCCATATTGTTGATACGTATTTTGAACTAAAGGAGAGGGAAATACTTTAATGGGGCTGCTCCTTAGTAACTGTTCCTTTACAATCTTTGTGACTTTGTGATAGAGATGGTGAATTGTGTAAGATATGTAAACTCTATGAGAGAAATGGCACTAGGCTTCCCAAAGGTCTCTTTTGAAGTATACTTCAGGCATTGTAATAGGCAGAAACTCTTGAATTTAGGTAGTTTGCTGTAAACTTACCAGTACAATCTTCTTTTTTAATGTGATATATACAGATCCTTGTAACTTGAGCTCAATAGTCATTACCAACAAATGAAGTTTTGTTTCCCAAAACCATTTATTTTGTGTCAGTTGGAATGTAGGCCAATTTAAAAATGTACAGTTCTCTGATTCTTAGTAACCTCTGAAGATGGTAATTAATGGGGGAAAAGCCCTCCATGGACCAAAACAAATTGCATCCATTCTACAAACAGTGCACAAGATGTTTATAAACAATTGCCCAGACCAAATGGGTTCTATATTTCAGGCTGTTTTCTCTGCAGACAAAGGTTCACATTTCTGCAACAATAACAACAACAACAACAACAACAACAAAACCCTAAGAGATTAGTGATAAGAATGAATCTGCAATCAGAAGATTTAAGGCTTCATTAGAATTCTGATCAAAGACAGCAGACCCTGTGAATGGCTGTTGCTAAACTGTACTGTGTAAACATTCCAGACTGTTGGAGATGATTTATCAAAGCAATTGGCATTTCTTTTTTTTGTTTTTGTTTTTGTTTTTGGGCCACACCCGGCGACTCTCAGGGGTTACTCCTGGCTATTCGCTCAGAAGTCGCTCCTGGCAGGCACGGGGGACCATATGGGGAACTGGGGGATCGAACTGCGGTCCGTCCTAGGTTAGCGCAGGAACCTTATCTCCAGCGCCACCGCCCGGCCCCTCAATTGACATTTCTGTGCAGGAATCATGTCTTCCTGTCAGCCAAGTATATCATAGGAAAAGATCAGCATCCTTGCAAAGGAATGTGGTCTGCATGATACTGACTGGAAGAGAAAAACCGGGATAGAAAAAGATTGAATTGGGATGTGGTTTTCATGTTGTCCAAATCTCAAAAGAATTTCTGCTGATATTGTGCTTTTCAGCTCAAGGGGAGCTAGTGTTTGTTTTCTAAGAACTGAAAAGCAAACTTTTGGTTTAAGGTTATGTGGGGATAGTATCTGTAAACTTCAGTTACAAAAAAAGTTTTCCAAAGAAAGAAGACTTGGAAAATGAAAAGAACTTCACCATACCTGAGGTTTTCCCCTAATCCCTCCTGTAGAATTCTCTTTTTATTTTCATGTGCTCTCTCTGCTAATTTATCAAAGGTAAGGTATAAGAAAGAAGAAAAAGTACCAAACTAAGCAGCAGCTTCAATTAGGCAAAACTAGGTACTAGAAACAAGAGCTGGCAGGGATCAGCAGCTCAAATCCAGACTGTCATTCTATCCTTTGGAGCAAGTCTATTTCTCTGCACCTCAGTTTCTTATCAATTAAATATTGACATAATAAAAGTCTTTTTTGTGCTGTTTAAGGGTCAAGTAAAATCATAAATATGGAAAATCTTAGCACTTGAGCAGTGATGGGGAAGCACTTGTTGAATGGTTGGAGACAACTGATATATTTAGAAGTGTATCTTACCCACAAAATCCTAGAGTCGCTGTAAATTCTCTGCTCTGTGTCAGACTGACTTAGGTCAGGATATTTGTGCTATTCTTTGTTCTCAGCTTTAAAGTCCAGTTAGGATCTAAAAGCATTTTATTTGGTGTCTAGACAGAAACAACTTTTGCTCCCCCCTCCTTATGCTCTGATTCTTTGCATTGTATGCCTCTTTTTAAATATCTTTTGTATGATAGAGATTATTGGTTGTAGGCAATTTGGGACCAATATTTTTATATGGTGATCAGTGAAGCAGTTATTTCTTTTCTTTTCTTTTATGGTTTTTGGGTCACATCCTTTGACAGTCAGGGGTTACTCCTGGCTATGCGCTCAGAAATCGTTCCTGGCTTGGAGGACCATGTGGGACGCTAGGGGATTGAACCGCAGTTCTTCCCAGGCTAGCACAAGCAAGACCTTACACCCTGGACCACAGCTCCGGCCTTGAAGAAGTTATTTCAATATAAGCGCAGGAGAAGAGAGAAGAAATACAGCCCTGTGGGTACACTTGAATATTTTTAGGGTACACTGGTTACAGATGAGAGATGAGCATAGGTAAAAGGACAAAGAAAAGAGAATCAGAGAGAATGAAGGGAGTATCAGCTAACACAAATTAATAATGATACAATAATTAGGGCTTATATAGCAGGAAAATAAGGCTTCAAGAAGGAAAGTACCTTATATACTCGAATATAAGTTGAGTTATTCCAGCACAAAATTTGTGCCGAAAATAACCTAAACTCGGCTTATACTCGGGTCATACAGGTTATTCTATTTGGCGGCCACTCAGTGCACTTAGTCTCCAGTCATCATCTGGAGGGGATAATGCTTCAGTTCAGTCCACAAGTCCCGGTCAAGATAGGCAGCTGAACTGAACTGAACTGAACTGTATGTCACTGAACTATTTAGCTGACAATATTCTGAGCTTTGTATGAGACTGACAGCAGTGATGATGATATCTGCGAACTTAGTGATGATGACAATGTCTATGCTGATACCCTCACATCAGATACAGCTGAAGAATTTTAACCTTTGTGATTTAGCTTGATTATCTTTACACTATGGTTTTCTGCACTTCATTTAAAGTTTTAAAGTTATTGTTGCCAGTTTACAGTTTTTCTTTAGCAATAAATATTGAAAATCATTTAACCTATTGATTATTGATTTCTCAATTACTGTGATGTTTTGGGCATATATTTTTATTTGTGAAATTTACCAGTGGCTGCTGCATTTTCCACCTTGGCTTATACTCCAGACACTAATTTTTCCCAGGTTTTAGGGTAAAATTAGGGGGGTTGGCTTATACCCGAGGGTATGTGGTACCTAACATCAACTCAGATATATCTTTACTCTTAACTATATGTGTACTCTATGTTATATATGAAATGCATTAATATTTATGTATTCATATATATGAATATATATACTTAGTAAGATAAACAATGATTATGAATACTGTTATTTAGTTCTGATTCAGTAAGCTACAGCTACCAATTAAGTTGCACAACATTTGTATTTACCTGAAGTTTTTTAGACTTTGATATTTTATACAAGGGTTATGTTAGATATGAGTGACTAGTAAGAGCCCTACTGTATCTGATCCAGAGAGGAGCCACTATTTTGCTACCCTATTTCCCTGTTGTTCAAGAACAAATTACCATAAATTTATAAGCAAGAGTTGGCAGTAGGCTCTATGTTTATATTTTTTACAGTTTATAAAAATAAAAGTAACACAAAAATAATGGTTTATATCATCCCAAAACACACATAATGAATTTTCCAGAAAAAAATTAAATATTGCCCACTCTGTTGACATATAAAATTAAATATCACAAGGAATAATCCCTTTTTCCAAAGGTCAGCAGCCCTATATCCATCTGTAGCACTATTTTTCCCTTTCCACAGAACTTGGCATTCTAATTTTGAGCACTTTGAATATAAATGTCTTTAGGTTCCGTAGTCTACCTGCCACAGTGTTCTTGTGTGATTTGTACATGATAAATTCTACAGGGACATTATTCACATATATTGCAATTTGAATCACACTATAGTGATGCAATGTGAGGCCATGTTCTAGAATCTACTTGCAAAGGACAGCAATTGTACATATTGTTTTGTTTGAGAAAAAGAGCATATAATACAGTTTTCTGCCTACTGTATTTCTGGAAAAAAAAACAGTAGTATTGGATTCTGCATAAAGTCAGCCTCTATTTTCATCTTGAGTAAAAAAATAGAGGCACTAGGTTTTTCAATGCAAATGATGCTTGGCATAAAGCCAGGATGGTTTCTAGCTTTCATAACTCAAACAGGTTGGCCTTTTTCCAGAAGCTCTGTGGGCATTTTGTGAAGGAAAATTAGAGAAAGGTGCTTTTTGAGGAATGGAAAGACTGGAGTAAGGCTTTAAAAGAAATATTTCTCAACTCTAGGGTCATATGGTCCCCTGTGGATCCTAGGGTATTCAAAAGGGAATACATTTGAAAAAATCACATAAATAGGGAAGTCAAGGCACCAGACTAGGGGGTTGGAATAGTCATAGAAAAAAAAGAGGGCAAAAAACAGGACTATGGTTGGGAAAACATTGAAAAAATAGGCTTTTGTTTGTTTGATTTTGGGTTATACCCAAATGTATTCAGGGCTTACTCTTGGCTCTATATTCAGGGGTCACTCCTTGTGGTGCTCCCAGGATCATAATGGATGCCAGGGATCAAACTCTTTCTCTGTGTGCTCTGGCCCCTGAAAACACTATTTTAAAGTGACTGCTCTTAGTGCTGTCTCCAAGACAGGGAACTTGGATATAAAGTTGTTGAGTGGATAATGAGCATAATCTTAAGAGCTAGGAGACAGTGGATTTGTATTATCATTCTGCAGCAGAATTTTATTACTTTTGGATAAGTAACAGAAGAACCAAGCACTTTTAAAATACTTCAATCAGCAGAGAGACATACCTTTGCCACAATTTGTTCACAAGGGCAATAAACAGGACAGAAGAATCAAAAATTATTTCCAGTACTTCAGTGTCATTGATTCTAATTGTTTCAAGAAACTAGGATAAATAAATTCCTCCTTTGTGGCTGAAACGAAAAGAACCATAGCAGCAAAATCTCACTTATCATCATTTGCAAAGCTCAATGAGGCAAACTTTGTCTCTACAGTAAATAGCCTTCCAGTAGATATTTCATTGTGGTAAAAAGAGTCCTTCGTAGAGATGGTGTAATGAATTGATAACAGTTCTTCTGTGTATTTATAATTAGTTTATAGTTCTTTGTAAGGTCTGTGCCACTCCTGTTTCTGACCTACCATAACTCAGAACAATATTCCTGCTTTCAAAGTAGATTGCCTTTTATTAGAAGACAGGAAGTTGGAGCTTGGTTACAATAGTGCTGAGGAGAATGGGAAGCACCTAGAAAGGTGAGCATGTTAGGTGAGAAAATTACCACCAATTGGACTATGTGACCTTATATTTTCCCTCAGGAAAGAACCAGAGCCTACAAATTCTTCAGAGCACAGGAATTGATCAAAAGAGGGGAACCCCCAAAGCACACAAGTGATATGCCAGGAATCTCTGAAGAGCTTATGTAATTTATCAACTTATTTTAATATCATTGACATAAGTCATAGTATGTCTCTGATTAGACTCCACAGTCCAGGCTTACTCAGTTAACTTCACTATTAAATTATGCTCACAAATTTCTAACATTCACTGAATTTTTTAGTTAAATAAGGGCAACCTAGGAACATTTTATTACGATTTCACGTATTATTAAAAACAATTAACAATTAATATGTAAAGGCTTTTGTTATTAACCAACTAATAGAGAATGTGACTGTATTTTTCTCATTAATGTTATATTAGAACATTAATTGTCCAAAATGTTTTGAAGCTGGCAGGTATCTAGAGTGTAAAGCAATGATCAACATTTTTCTCACTAGCTAGTAGATATTGTAAACACCATGGGACAAATAGTTTCTCTGCCATGAATCATAAAAACAGACAGAAAAACCCCCATAGTATATTAATGAATGACTTTGACGTTATTCTAAAAAGTTTTAATGACAAAAATATACTAGAGAACCAAATTTGGCCTGTGGCAAGGTTAGAGTTTATTCACTCTAAATAAAATGAATAAAAGAACAAGAAATAAAGCAAACTGATTAGCTTAATTTGTATAAATTGTAAAAATCAGAGGTAAATCAGTCATCTAATTGTATGAGGTGGATATAGTTGTCTAGTGAACTTTTCATATTTTCAGCAATCTGGAAATTTTAGATCCTTTATTTGTCTCTGGTTATTCTCCACACTTAGAAGGATGCCACAAGAGCCTAATGGAGAGAGGCAAAGTTATGGAGTGTGTAGGCCATAGATTAGAGGTTCTGGGAGGCTTGAAGGAGATAGCATGATTTAGTCCAACCTGAATTAACATAAATAAAAATTAACAGTTTAAATGTTTACACTGTTGGGACCTGATTGACAGCTTTGTGGGGATGGCATATGCCTTGCATGTGGCAGACTTAGTTTCCATCTCCAGCATTCTGCCCTGTCCCCCAACCCTGCCAGGAGTAATTTCTGAGCACAGAGATAGGAGTAACCCTGACTGCCACTGGGAGTGCCCACCCCCCAAAAAATTATGTGCACACTAACAAATTACGTAACCCAAAGAAGATAGACATATGTTGTTTCCATCAGTATTGGTTTTGAAGGGCTCATTTCACAAACACTTAGTTTTATTTTTTGACTTTGGGGTCACATCCAGTCATATGTAGGTTGTACTCCTTGATCTGTGGTCAGGGTTT
>PVKC010050151.1:0-10614 GCA_004027635.1 Crocidura indochinensis
ATCATATGCTTCAGATTATGTGTGTAAGACATTTCTTCCAAAGTGTCTACTCTAGTAATATATTTTAATCCTAAATTAATTCTAATTTAATTCTAAATTCATCCTACACTACCTGGAAATCTAGCCTCACTAAACTATCTAAAAGTTCTAGCCGCCAAGTTTCTGTTACACTTGACTGATGACCTTTGTTCTTCCTTCCAAGAAATAAACAGCATTTTCCTATCTCATTGGATCAATGTCTCCTTCTACAGGAGGGTACTAAACTCTCTAGGATCCCTGGTCAGAGTAGGTAGATAAAGCCCTGGGCTTCTATAGAATCTTTGCAGTCTTAATGGGGCGTTAATGAGGAGAAAATGGCTTAGTCTGTGTTTTGGCCTCCTTCTTGCCAAATTGGTTGGAATGAGAGAGGTGTAACTTTGGAAACCTCAGTTATAAAATTGGTTTTTTAGTGTGGCTGTTTTTGGCAAGGATAGAGAGAGAGACCCTTTAAGGGATACAAGGCCTGCCAAATTCAGCTTTGAAAATGGAACAAATAGTTTAGAAAAGTGAGGGGTACTAAAGGAGCTACAATACACACCAACTGGACAGGCTGCTTTTGTGTGGCTTTAATAGTAAGAAAAACAGATTTAATAGAAGCAAACCCAAAAGAAAACATAAAGGTATTTGAACCATGAAATGTACTCTGGGTAGAAGCCGAAGTGGATGTGAAAGGTGAGGGAGAGATCCTTGAAAAATGGAGCTTTCTAGCAGAAACAGCAGGGAATCCTTATTAGCATCAGCTTGCCATAGCTAAAAATTCTTCACTGGGCAGGAAGTTGGGCTGAGTGATCTCTAGGGGCCCTTTCTCACTCTGAGATTCTAAGATGCTGATATTTATAGCACAATATTCAGAGCCTATTAATCGACTGCTCTTGGAAGGTGTACCTTATACCATTTTTTATTTCATCACTTTTCCCACTAGATCTTGCCTTTTTCCCTCTGTTACCTCTTTGCTAATAGAGCCGGAAGAGGATATTAGTAGATGTTGGAGTAACATCTGGAGGATACACATTGGCCTTCAGCCCTTGGACAGATGTTCTGAAACAGTCTTATTTCACAGGAAAACTTAATATATGCCTACAATAGATCTCCCTTTCTCTTTTTTTCACCTCTAAATCTAAATCCACAGGAGGGAATTCAATGTCATTCATTAATTGGCCTCCACCTCACCCCATTATTTAAATACATGGAGGCTTAAATTTGATTGGTTCAAGCCCTTAGGCTGACTGGTCAACAAATGTTTTCACTGAACACATCCAGTATATTTACCTTTGTGTCAAACATTAAAGGGAAAATGCATCTCCATTTTCATGCTGTTTTATAATCCCGTTTTATTAAAGTGTGCAAATAAAAATAATTAGGCAAAGAAAAATACAATAAAATCTATGCATGTGCCCAGTTCTAAGAGGTCTAAGAGTCTGGAACATAACTGAAAGAAAATACAGTTATCACGAGATCCTTTAGACATGAGGCACACTTAAACTGAACTTTCAAGTAAGTATGGGAAAAATTGAGATAAAGGATTGGAAAAGAGGACAAGCTAATGAGAAAGAATAGCATACAACAAGAAATAAAACTCATGGGGCCAGGTGGTGGCACTGGAGGTAAGGTGCCTGCCTTGACTGTGCTAGCCTAGGACAGACCGTGGTTCGATCCCCCGGTTCCCCATATGGTCCCCCAAGCCAGGAGTGACTTCTGAGTGCATAGCCAGGAGTAACCCCTGAGCGTCACTGGGTGTGGCCCAAAAACCAAAAAAAAAAATGTATATATATAAAAAAGAAATGAAACTCATTGCAAACTGACTAGTGCTAATTATAAAGTTAATTTTAGTTGGTAATGATAGACTTATCAAAGTTAGAAATAACTTACCTTCACTAAACACACACAAGCCTAATAACAGGAAGGCATAAAATAATCACAGAACTTGAGTACAAGCAGCATGGGACCACTCACTCTGCCTTTATATGACAAGTTGCACACTGAAATATGTAAAACAGATTTCTGTACCAGGATCCCAGTAACCTAATCTGATAAGCTAAGATGAAGGATTTGCTTAAATTTTTGACATGAGACATCAATTCAAAAAGATAATTGCTCTCTCTATATTCTTATACCTTCTTTGTGCAAGAGAAGTACCTTCTGTAAAACAGATTGCACACCCAAATTTCTAGCCATCAATTATTAATTGATTTGTAATATCCATTTTTCTAATTAAGCAGACCTTTGGTCATAATCAAAAATAAAGTTGAAGGCAGTCAATGGGTGGCAGTGGTAGAGACAGTATCATTATATATATTAAAATTAGTGTGATCTCTGATTAGAGTTCTCAAATACTAACTACCCACCTACCTCTGGATTGTGTTGCTGATTAAGGAATTACAAATGTTAATCAATTTCCTTTAGGGCATAGTTTAAAATTAACACATGTATTATGCTGTCTATGCAAATGATTTTTGTTTGTTTGGTTGGTTACTTAGTCTGAGCAGCACTCCAGGTGGTGCTTAAAGGCTACTCCCAGTTTGGTGCTTGGGAGGGGCTCACTTTCTGGTAGTGATCTTCTAGGGACTATGCAGTGTCAAAAATAATCAAATCTAGGACAGATATTTTTAGAAAAACTGCTGAAAGTTGCAATACTTTGCCTTATGCTATAGCATTTTTTCTAATCACCTTAAGAATTGGCAATAATATGTCCATATTTTAATATAGTTGCAAATAACTACCTAACTTAACCCTATATTGATTTCACAGTTTGTAAAGAGATAAAGAGAACACCTCCTAAAAAAAACCAAAGGTTTAGTTATCCTACTAACAAGTTAGAATATCTTATCTAGAAGCTTTAAGGTTCAAGTCAGAGTTCTCAAAGTCACTGTAGAATAATTATTAGAAAATTTCCATTCATGTTTATATTGAAGTTAATATATAATAAATTAGTATATTGCTATATAGAGAGATTATATCTTGTATAGAAAAAATAATCTATAGATATTTAAACTCAGGGTATTTATGATCTCTGGGTCCTAAAGCAAGTAGGTAGTGAAAACCAGAATTTAGGGACCATAGAAAAATTCAGTGGGTAAGGGGTAAGGCTTCATATGGTCCCTGAATCTATCAGGAGTCTGAGTATAGAGCCAGAAGTAAACCCTGAGCACAACCAGGAATAGTGTCTCTTGGAGAACAGCCAGTGTATACTAGAAATGCCCTTCTTTGCAGTAATTAGTAAAGTTATAAACAAAAGCAATATATTTTAAAAGGACCTAATAAAGGGTCGGAGCGGTGGTGCAAGCAATAGGGCGTTTGCCTTGCTTGCTCTAACCTAGTACGGTCTGCGGTTCGATCTCCTGGCATTCCATATGGTCCCCCAAGCCAGGAGGGATTTCTAAGCACATAGCCAGGAGTAACCCCTGAGCATCATGGGTGTGGCCCCCAAACAAAACAAAACAAAACAAAACAAAAAATAACCTAATAAATAGGTAACTGCTTGCTACTTGTTTTTCACATCCAACCTCGGTCATACTTCCCATTTATTTATTAGTTGTACATTGCTGTAGTGAGCACCTATTACATTTTAATATTTTTTGTTTGTTTTGTTCCTGGGCCACACCTGGCGGCACTCAGGAACCACTCCTGGCGCTCTGCTTAGAAATCGCTTCTGGCAGACACTATGGGAAGTCAGGATTTGAATCACCTTGGTCCTGGGCTGCCCCTTGAAAGGCAAAAGCTCCACCACTGTGCTATCTCTCTGGCCCCTATTACATTTTAGACACTGTTAGATACTGTAGCCCAAATGAAAAAGAAAAAAAATGAAGGAACAACTTAGTTTCTCATTTAGTAAAAGATATAATATAGCTAATCCTCATTATTTGTTGATTTCATATCTGTTTCATATCTGTAAATTTGCCTAGGTGCTAAAGTGTATTTGCAACCCCAAATCAGTAATTGTGTTGCTTTTGAAGTCCAACATAGACTTGTACAGAGCAGTGAAAATATTTAGTTACCAGACATGCATTTTCCCAGCTGAGTTTGAATAAAGCAACATGCTGCTTTCTTTTTTTTCACTGTCTCATCCTGTAAACAAGTGCCCTTTTACACTTTATTTGGTGGCATGATTTTTGCACTTTTATGCTTTGTGTCAGTGAATTTGCTGTTTTAAATAGCCCTGCAGTGTTGATGTGTTGAAGTGTTGAATGAGGTATGCCATAGAGAGAAAATATTTGTGATAGATAAACTTCACTCAGACTGGTTGTAGTGCTGTTGGCACAGATTTAATGTTAGTGATCCAACAATTTATATTAAATAATGTTTTTTGCATAGAGGCACACATAAACAAGATTACATATTGATTAGTTGATAAAAATATTGTGACCAGCAGCTTGCAGGAAACAAGCTCTGTAGTTTCCCTAGAAGCCATAATGTAATATTCACTAATTCAGTATTCATGGCAACTTTATAGAACAGAATTATTGTGAATAATGAAAATTGGCTGTATTAGCCATTTTTTTTTAACAAATGTAACTATGAATACTTTCTGGTGAAATGAAAGCTGAGTTTGCCAGGTAGACTTGCTAGACAAAGGAGCCTCATGTGGAGATAAGGCAGGAGCCAGAGGAAATATCTGAGAATTGGCTTATCTAGGGAGACCTTCCCTACAGAGGACCAAAGAGGACTACCAGAGGACCACCAGTCTTGTGGACTGGTGGAAAGTGAGAAAAAGTTGATTTAAATGTCAAGATCAAAGATAAGACATTCTGTGTTGGGGCTTAGAGATTTTAATTGTGACTAGGGGAATATTGTCAGATTTACATTTTTGAGATCACTTTGTCTGAAATGTATAAATCTCTTTTCAGAGTAATTAGAGTGAAGACAAGAAGTCAGAAAGGTTTTTTACGGTCCTATAAAAAGAGGGTATTGCTTTGTGCCAGTGTGTGATTAGAAAGCAAAGAAACAATGATTAGAGCCTAGTTATGAGGCAAACTGGGAAGGACTGGGCGATTAACAGTCTATGGAAAGGCAATCAGAATAGATACTAATTTCAAAACTTACCCACAACTTTGCTTTTTATTGATGGGTGAATATTTGATGTGCAGAGTTTGTCTTTGGAGTATATGTATTCCTTTACTTAAACTACTAGAACTTCTAGACCTTCTACTGGATATAGAACACGTTCTTAGTGTAAGAACTCATTGACCAAAACAACTCTCTTATGTAGACAGCAGCCTTAAATCGCAGTTAAATCAACATTTCTTTGATATTTGAATCTCAAAATGCAGCATTGTGCCTGATCTCAAAAGCCCTGATTAATTGGCAAATTTGGAAGTAGCTAGGGGCCAGAAAATTTAAGTGGCCAGCAGAATGAAGCCAATTGTAACTTGTCTCTAACCTTCCTGCCTGAGCTAATTGGATTGAGTGTTTTCCTTTAGTGCTGAAAAAAAAGTCTTTGATTCTGTTTCCGTTTTCCCATAAAAAATGACCTGAACTAAGACCAAAAGGAGATCCCTAAATCTGCCTTTATCAAAGTTTATATAGTAACAGTAGGCTCTGAGAATACACATAAGTAACGGCTCTGAGTACTACTCTGAATGATTTCCTAATAATTTGCTCTAATTTCTGCTCTTGGAATCTACATATAAATTAAGTACATAGGCATGTCTTTATTTGGGGTGGGGGAAGAAAATGCTACAATCTGATTATCAGTGTGTTGATTCGGTTGTCTAAAGGGTAACAATAATGCCTAGGGGTCAGGGTGCTCTTATGATGGTCCCTCCAATTATCAGAATACCCCCATACAATTCCCTATTCTTCTCATGCCACCTCACTTTCCCAATCTCCGGTGACCACACTACACTGCCCTGGCACTTTGCAGGAACATTGCAGTCCAGAATGGAACACGAGGCAGCATTGCCTCTATCCAATTAAAATGTTTTACTATCAGTCCTTTTTATCTTGCCTTTGTAATTGGATTCCCAGCTTCTTAATTTTCATGGCAGCAAAGGAAGGGAGAAAATAATGGCAAGTATCTGATAAAAGTAAAATGCTATGATTTAATTGCTTCTGAAAGGATGTTCTCACACCTTTATGAGGCCTTTGAAAGAGGTCCAGAGTCCCTGACCCAGTCATATTGTGGCCCTTTGATTTCTTCTAAGTATTCAAAGTGGTTTTGAAATACCATGAGATCAAGAAAAACCTAAAGTTGCTGTCTATAGAAAACTGCATAGAGTATTCTAAAGGGACATTTTGTGGTGTGATGACAAGACAGCATGTAATGTGAGAGCATTATCTGATTGCACAAGACCTCAGGCATCCTGAAACTTTATTTAGCCTCTGTAGTGGGGTATTAAATAAATGTGCTGATAAACTCACTGAAGTATTATTTATCTACCCATTGGCATTTCAACATGATTTCTGCCACCAACTGAATGTCCAACAATTAGTTCAATTCTGACACTAACCACCCAGAATTAGTATATACTTACAGGTTAAGGTTTGACCCCACAAACTACCACTTCAGCTATAAGTCATGGATATCTCCAAACCCTTCTGGTCACTTATACATTCAGGACTGCCCCAGACTTGCTAACTCACTAGAATAACTCAGAAAGGGTTGATATTAATGATGTCAAATTTCGGGGCCGGGCGGTGGCGCTGGAGGTAAGGTGCCTGCCTTGCCTGCGCTAACCTAGGACGGACCACGGTTCGATCCCCCGTGGCTGCCAGGAGCGATTCTGAGTGAATAGCCAGGAGTAACCCCTGAGCGTCACCGGGTATGACCCAAAAACCAAAAAAAAAAAAATAATAATAATGTCAAATTTCTTACAAAATAATAAGTATCATTATGTTTGCTTCAAAGTATGCAAATAAATGACTTGCTAGATAAAATGGCACATAGGGTGAGGGTTAGAAGCATACTGACATGTAAATATTTTGAATGTAGAGATAAAGAAAAAACACCAGAAATGTCAATTTCCAAGGCCTGTAAGTAGTTTCACTCTGTAAAGACCCATAAAAATTGAGAAATAGAGGATTTTATCTGGCCATGAACCGAAGTAAATAAGAATAATTTCAAAGAACACATTATTCTTCTTAGGTGCTTCTTGTAAAGCAAGGTGAAGGGTTTTTTCTGAGTTCACTCAGTTAAATATGTATTATTAAGGATTTTCTTTGTCAGGACCTTGGATAGGTGCCAGGGAAAAGGAGGTGTGAAACAATAGCCTCTGTACACTAATAATGACACTTTAGGCATCTCATGGATGGGAGTCCTGGAAAAAAGCTGGATCTCACTGTGCCATGTACAGACTACCCCGTTTCTCTACTGTAGGGCAGCTCTGTCCCTTTTATTTATTGTTCTATTGTTTCTAGTTCTTAGAAAAATCTATTAAGCTTTTCCTCTGAACTTAATTTGTAGAATTAATCAAATGAATCATCTATTACGTTTTTTCACATGTCTATACCATTCATTTGTTTACTTTACATTCATATTTGTTTACTTGCTCCATTTCTTTTCCGAAACTTGTGGTTTGTTTCCAATTTTATCATCAGACAATGATTCAAAAATGTCTCCTTGACTTAACTGAGAGTGTCAATCTAGAAAAAGTTCTTAAACTAATTGTTGCAGTAATATAAGAAATGTGCATCTTAAACTTTCCTGGATAATGAAAAGCTGCTCTCCAAATTGGTGGTACTAAGTTACATTCCCATTCACAGTAAACAAGAGTTCCCATTGGTTTTCATCCTTGCCAACACTTGGAACTTTAAATGTTTACCAATGGCATAGGTGAAAATAAAATCACTATAATTTGCAATACCTTGAAAATTAGAATTTAACTTCTTTTTTTTTTACACATTTTGTGTGTTTGTATCCTTTGTCTTCTTTTCATTTTCCTACTCACTTTGACTAATTTAGAAAAATAGATTCTGGATATCAATATTTTGTTGATTTTTAGATACCTTCTCTGAGTTTGACTTTTTTTTAAAGCCATATTCTTAATGGTATCTTTTGGTGAATAGATGTCTTAAGAACTAATCAGTATTGAAAATCATACTTCACATGACATCATGATATCACTTATTTGGTCCTTTATTTAGGTCTTGACTGTACTTGATATGAATTTATGTTTTGATATAAAATAGGGATCTAATATTTTATTTTATTTCTATATGATATTTTATTATCTATACCAAATATCAGAAAATGCATTTTGTAGGATCAACTTTTGTTATATGTCAGCATTCCAAAAAAAGAGAGTTCTATTGATCTATTTTTATTCTGTATTCTATTCTTGTGCTAAAAATTACAAGTTTATAATACCTGTAGCAAGATCATAGTAACGGGGCCGGGCGGTGGTGCTGGAGGTAAGGCGCCTGCCTTACCGCGCTAGGCTTGGACGGACCTCGGTTCGATCCCCCGTGCCCCATATGGTCCCCCAGGCCAGGGGCGACTTCTGAACGCATAGCCAGGAGTAACCCCTGAGTGTCACTGGGTGTGGCCCAAAAAAAAAACCAAAAAAAAAAAGATCATAGTAACGATATCTTGACAGTGAATCTTATTTGGGATAGATACACCTACCTTATTCTGGTTCACGAGTCATTATAAATATTTACTCAAGCTTTTGTCTTTATCTCAAGTTCTTACTTACCAAAAAATAATCATCAAGTCTTTATATAATCTTCAGTAGAATCACAAGTTCTTTCCATTGCAGGACAATTAATATTATTGGATTCAACCCTATATTTTGCTCTGTTTTTGTCTTTTTAACCACATCTAGTGGTCAGGACTTATATCTAGTTCTAATACTCAGTTATCACTTCTGGTTAGGATTAGGTGACTATGTGTGACCTTAAGGATAGAACCTAAGTTAGCTTCATGCAATAAAAGCACCTTATCTACTGTACTATCTCTGGAGCCTAATGAAACCTATGCTTTAGCATTTTTGTTTCTCCTGACTTTTAGGCCACACATATCTCTCCTTAGCTCTTGGATCTGCACTAAGGAATCACTCCTAGTAGCTCAGACTATCAAAAGTAGTTCAGGGAACTGAACCTGGGTTGTAAGATAATACCTAGGTGGATTTTTTTTACTTTTTTATTGTAGGCAAAGTAAATTACAAATCTTTCACAGTAATATTTAAGGCACATGAAAAAAGAAACTAGTTTTATATATTTATATCTGTAGCACCGTTACCTTTAAGGTAGTATCTTTCAAGGCCTTCCTTTAGTTTTTTTCAGTTTTCATTTATAGCCTTGTGTGTCCCAGCCTATTCCTTCTGTAGCCACTTAGTTGAGAATCCCTATAAAGCTGGTCTGATATCTTTATTCATATCACATCTTACAGTGGTAGTAAAGTGTAGACAGTAGGTAGAAATTAAGTGAAAGATTTTATGTTGTTTCTTTTTGGGCCACACTCAAGAATGCTCAGGGGTTACTACTGACTCCTTATTCAGGAATTACTCCTGGCTAACTTGGGGGACCATATAGGGTGAAGAGGATTTAACCCAAGTTGACAAAGCAACTACCCTACCTGCTCTACTATATCTTTGGCCAAAAGAGTAAAGCAAATTTTGATTGAAAGTTCTTTGCAATCATGATGATGCTGGTCACTGCATCGGTGGTACCATTCAGAACATAGATCATTTATTTCCTCTGAGATATGTGGCCTTCATTAGGGTTGGGATACATTGACTCAGTGCCTACAGAAGTACAGAATGGATGATATGTCTTAAATAAGAAATTCTATTTTATGAGATGTTTATGGAAATTGTAAAATTTGAAATGTGCATTAACACATTCACTCTTTAGCACATTTATGTCCATGTAAATAAAGGCTAATATTGCTTAAAGTCATGGCCTATAGGGTACTCTGCTTGGGCTAGATGACAAGAAAACAAAAACATTAATGTAGCAGCCCTATTTATCCAACTAATTTCTTAATTCCTTTCTTTTCTGAGCTTCAATTCCTTCTTTTTAAAAATGGAGTCATCAAAACAGACTCGAGATCACTTCTACTTCAAATCCTATGACTGTGATTATGATCACAATCTCAACTGTTTCAACTAAAACATCCACTCTTCTAGTCAACCATAAGCATCTGGACTTTATCTGTAAGATAAGAATGTAAGAATCAGGGGCTGGCAAGGTGGCGCTAGAAGTAAGGTGTCTGCCTTGCAAGCGCTAGCCAAGGAAGGACCGTGGTTTGATCCCCGGGCATCCCAAATGGTCCCCACAAGCCAGGGGCAATTTCTGAGTGCTTAGCCAGAAGTAACCTCTGAGCATCAAACAGGTGTGACCTGAAACAAACAAACAAACAAACAAACAAAAGAATGTAAGAATCAAGAAAATAATTTTTCAGTTCCAAAATTTTCTAGTTAGTAAGCTGAAGACAGATAGAACAGTAACTATTTTTCCAACTTATATCAAAAGAAACAAAGCCCCTTGAGATCCAAAGCAATAGTACAATAGATTAGGCATTTCCCTAACAGGACCTTGTCTAATTCCTGGCACCCTAGTTTCTCAATGCACACAGAAATGATCCCTGGGAAGTAAATCTTAAGCACTGACAAGTGTGCTCCCAAGACAATAGAAAAA
>PVKC010050152.1:0-10617 GCA_004027635.1 Crocidura indochinensis
TTTCTTTCTTTCTTTCTTTCTTTCTTTCTTTCTTTCTTTCTTTCTTTCTTTCTTTCTTTCTTTCTTTCTTGTGAGGAGGTCACATCCGGTAGTTTTCAGAGGTCACTCCTGACTCTGCACTCAGAAATTGCTCCTTGCAGGCACAGAGGACCATATGAGATGCTGGGATTTGAGCCACCATCCGTGTGGATTGGCTGCTTGCAAGGCAAATGCCCTACAGCTGTGCTATCTCTCCAGCCCCTAAAATTCATAATTTTTAAAAGCAAATTCCAAACAAGAAATTTTACTCACATATGTTCTGTATGTATCTTAGAAAAAATAATTTTCTTATATAAAATAAATTTATTATATTTGATGAATTTAACAATATCTTTTTAAATTTATTTTTGGGCTACACCCAGTGAAGCTCAGGGGTTACTCCTGGCTATTGCTCAGAAATTGTTCCTGGCTCAGGAAACCCTAATGGATACTGGAGTTCAAACCCAGGTACATCCTGGATAGGCCACATGCAAGGCAAATGCCCTACCACTGTGCTATTGCACTGGACCCATTTTTAGGTATAAAGTAGCTCAAAATCTTGCATAAATATCTCATTTAAATATGTATAAAATTGCCCACGTATTATATTTACATGTAATGATTCATGCAATGTAAAATTAAAGGTATTAGATTTTACTACTTTCCATACTTAATTTATGTCAGTTATTGTAGAAAATAAGTACTTACACAGGTTGTTTCTCTCTCTCTCTTTTTCTTCCCCTTTGTCTCTCTAATTTTAGGTCACACCCTGCACCTACAGTGCTCAGGGTTTACTTATGGTTCTGCACTCAGGAAATTACTTCAGGTGGTGCTTGGGATAATATGGGATGCCGAGAATCAAACATATTAGGTCTCATGCAAGGTAAATGCCATAACCACTATACTATTGGCCTAGAGGGCCGATTTTTCATTTTTCCTTTCCTTTTGTTGTAATATGATTTGATTTTACATATAAGAGGTGATATACAAATCTTTGAAAAATCATGATTCTTTCTCCTAAGAATATGGTCCCAGAGGTTAAACTTAGTGACAACAAAGAGAATTTTGAAGCCCAAGATGCAGGATAAAGATGGTATTCCCACTCCACTATGTTTGCTGACAAGCTGTTGGAAGAATGCCATTTGTTTATAATACAACTTACAAAATGTCTACATTCTTTGTTTAAATTATGTACATAATTTAAATTTTGTTGTGATATTTTCCCTTTATGTTAGAAATTTAATTTGCTATATCTTGAGATTATATTTTTTGAAATAATCATTTTTGTGTACCTCTATTTGGATGTGTTTCTTTACAAAAATGTTGGGGGACCAACAGTTGGCAGTGTTTCCAGCTTATTTCTGGCTATGTGATGGTAAACCCCTCTGATATTGTTCAGGGAACCACATGTGGAACCAGGAATTTGAACATAGGTAGCTCTCTACTACAATTTCTGTGACATAGTTTCACTATTTCTTTTCTTTGTTTGTTTTTGTTTTTTGGGCCACACCCAGTAATGCTCAGGGGTTACTCCTGGCTATGTGCTCAGAAGTCGCTCGTGGCTTGGGGGGCCATATGGGACACCGGGGGATCCAACTGCGGTCTGTCCTAGGCGAGCACTGACGAGGCAGACACCTTACCACTAGCACCACCACGCCGGCCCCAGTTTCACTATTTTTTTTTTATAGAAAAGCACATTATCTGCAAATGAAGATAGATTCTTTCCCCTTTTTATGATTGTCATTTTTATTTACTATTGAAAATATTGTGCTGAAGTTTCAATTTAAAAGTTGTTCGAGACTTAGTAGCTATGTATTTGTGAGTACTTTTTATTGTTGTTTGTTTAAGGATCACACCTAGCAATCAATATTCAGTGTCTAGTCCTAGTTTAGGTGTGACTGTTGGTAATACTAGCAGGACTATAAGTAGTGCATTGGATTCAAACAAACATATTCTTCCTTAGTTTCAGTACTATTTCTAGCCCCAAATAAAAAACTTTCAATTGATATTGGGTGGGGGGGGGTTGTGGATGTTTATAGAATATTCAATTATTACTATTCTACTTAGTTTTTTAGTTAAAATGTCATATTTGGCATTTTCTCCCTGTGGAGAAGACAGTGCTATCTCATGAACATGTAACTCTCTCTTCCTACTTTTTATCTCATATAAATATCAAATATCTCATAAATTTCTTCCAATAAAAATAATTTTTCCACAAAAATTAAAATAAAATAATTATAACTTAAATTAGGTCAACAACTTTTTATTTATGGAAAATTATGTCATTTTATGTTATTAAATACTAAATTATATTGACAGATTTATAATGAATCTGCCTTTTTTTTTGGAGGGGGGTCACACCCGGCAATGCTCAGGGGTTACTCCTGGCTCCATGCTCAGAAATTGCTCCTGGCAGGCACGGGGGACCATATGGGGCACCGGGATTCGAACTGATGACCTTTTGCATGAAAGACAAACGCCTTACCTCCATGCTATCTCCCGGGCCCTGCCTTTTTTTAATTTTAGAATAAATATCACTTGGTTATAATATGAAATAAAATATTCTATAGATATAGCTATTTACATCGCTTATTATATTGCTATGTATATCAATTGCTAAATATATCAATATATTAGCCTATATTTTTATTTATTCAAAGTTTAAAAGGTTAGTAATATTTTTTTTACAAATAGTAATATGATTACTTTCTTTGTTTTTATTCTATGATATGGAGCATTTTAAATAATAATGGAATTAGTTACCACCACCACCACCATTACAAGGAGCAGCAGCCTGAACATCACTGTAGATTTTGAAACCAACTCCAGCACTGATCCTGCCTGAAACTGGTGATGGAGGTGAGCTAGGAATGCCTAACAGAGTGGAGTCAGAGGAGCGTAGCCACTCTGCTTTGCTCTGTGGCCACACACATCTAGCCAATGTACTCCAACATAACACCAACAAGTGTGGCAATGGGTAAGCAATGCATGCCAACACCAGATATAGAGAATGAAGTTGGCAGCTCTAATGACCCAAAAAGTGTCAACTACTGATTAGCCTCTAAGAGAAGGAATTTAGAGAAGAAATGTGGAAGATACTTATAGAAATCAAAAGTATAGATCAAGTTGAATGGAACACAAATAAGAATCAAGAAGATATGAGAATAGAAATAAAATAATCCCCAAACTGAAATAACAGGTCTGACAAACTCAGTAGAATAAATGAAAACTTCAATGGAAAACGTCTCCAACAGAGTAACAACAGCTGAGAACGGAACAATGAGCTGGAAGATGAAATGAATAACAACTCCATACAACAGAAGAGATCGGAAAAGAGATTAAAGCAAATGATTAGACAATGGAAAAACTACTCAAATAATTTGAACAGATTAAAATAGAACTCTTTGATAAACTCACCAGAAACAATATAAGAATCATTGGAGTAACAGAAATGCAGGAAGAAAATCCCCAAGGAGAATAAAAAGTTAAGGACATCATTAAAGAGAAACTTCCAGAGCTAAAGAATGCATGCAACCAAATTCTGCATGACCAAAGACTATGAGCTAAAAGTAATTCGAAGAAAAGCCCCCAAAGACACATCCTAGTAACAATGATGAATCTCACAGATAGGGATAGAATACTGAAAGCAGCAAGTTCAAAAATGGAAAGCATATTCAAAGGAGTAACCTTAATATTTACTAATGCCGGAGAGATAGCCAGCATTAGGATGCTTGCCTTACATGCAGCTGATCTAGGCAATTCTTGGTTCAATTCCTAGTGTCCATATGGTTCTCTGAACCAGGAGCAATTTCTGAGTGAATAGCCAGGATTAAACCCTGAGAGTGACAGGGTGTGGTCCTAAAAAAAATTTACAGCACACATGTCACAAGAAATTCTCAAGTCCAGAAAGTAGTGGTGGAATGCAGTGACAAAGCTCAACTTAATGAATGCTTCACCTAGAAAACTGCACCTAGTCAGACCCACTTACAGGTTTGAAGGACGTATACATAGCTTCACAAATAAACAACATCTCAGAACTTTACAAAGTCAAAACCAGCCTTAAAACTAAAACTGAAAGTCTACTTTAAGACAAGGCAGACCAACAGACACAACTTCAACACAAAGTTGATACTAACTCCCATGACAATCATCTCTCTTAACATCAATGGACTAAATGCACCAATTAAGAGACACAGAGTGGCACAATGGGTCAAAGAGCTGAATTCAAGATTTTGTTGCTTTCAAAAACACATGTGAATAGACAGAACAAACATAGACTCATAATCAAAGGCTGGAGGAAAATCATCCAAGAAAAATCTCTCTTAAAAAAGCTGACATAGTCATATAAATATCAGATGACACTAACTTTACTTAGTAAAGTTATAAGAAACAAAGATGGACATTTTGACTAATCTAAAGGATATGTACAACAGAAAGATATCACACTCTTAAACATATATGAACCCAATGAGGGACCAGCAAAATATTTATCTGAAAGAAGATATCAATAGCAACACAATAATAATGGGAGATCACAACACTACTTTGTCAACTCTTGATACATCAAACAGGCTGAAACCCAAAATGAAGTACGTCTGAAAAGAGAAATGGAATAAAGTGGACTAGTATATATATATAGCTCTTTACCCCCAGAAAAATGGATACATATTCTTCTCCAATGCACAATGTTCATTTTCCAGAATAAACTACATGCTAGCCCATAAAACATATCTCCAAAAATTCAAGAGGATAGAAATTGTATATATGTAGTAAATCAGACCTTATGATTGGCTTGGATGGTGGATGGAGGCCTCTGTCTTTAGGTTCTGGACCATGTGGCTCCACAACCCCGATTAACCATTGAGTCTGGAGGTCCATGAGAGCAGCGGGTAGAAATCTCACTCACATGCAGGCTTCAGGAAGTAACAGCTTTATTCATACCCTAGACACCATATGTGTGGCCTATATCATAACCAATTAAGCAATCAGCCATTCTTAGCTAGCCCTGCGTCTTAACTTCTCTCAGCCATCTTTCCTCTGACCTCCAAGCTGGCAAAGATCCAACCAGACAAAAGCCAAAGACCAAAAGCCTCTTTCCTCTGGGTCAAAGCCCTTAAGTACCTTTCCAAGACCCCTCCCAGGAAATGGGCAGGGTCTGCAGGTAAAGTTACAGGTCATCTTCAGTTCCCAAGACCCCACCCAGAAATGGGCGGGTCTCAGGTAGTTGCCTGTACTCCAGGGTGGAGCTAGATATATACTTATGATGAAGGCTTTTTTTGTGGTTCTAGCAGTTCTGCTTCTTCAGTGTCATTTTACTTCATCTTCTGTAGTTGGTGTTCTTGGTCATTATGTTGCTCCTAGGATGGAGCCTGGGACAGAGTCTTTCGTTATGTTTCTGGAAGACCTGTTCACTTGTGGTTATCTCAGTCAGACCTCTGGAATTGGATATCTTTTTTGTTGAACAGATTGTAGACTGAAAGCTAGGTTAGAGCTTTTTGTTGCTGTTGTTGTTGATCCCAGGATGCATACTGTTTAGTCCTGGTTGTAACAACCAGTCATCTGTATATAGCAATCTTGGTTTTTGCACAGATCAAAGGGTGACATGTCTTCTGATTTTGTTTTATTGCTGTGTGGTGAGGAAGGGTAACTTGCTCTTAGATCTAGTTGTTCTCATTTCCTCGTTGTCAAGTTATCAATTTAGAGCTGGGTACGTTGGCGTCAGAGCAGTATTATGAATGCCCTGGAGGGGACTTGGTTCCTGGAGCTGTTGTGGAGAACTCTGTCATTTCTATGTCTGGGATCGAGTAACCAAGCTGGACAGTCGGTGCCTATTTCCCTGGAGTCTAGGTTGGTTCCCCATGACATACATTCAGGGTGGGAGATGTCCCTGTGTTGTAAAAAGTAAAAGTTATTATCCCTAGTAGAGAAGAGCTTGATTTTACAGGTAAAACTTCCCCTATTTTTAATATGCCTTTGCAGGAAGAAGTGGTGCTACATTATGTTGCTGGTGGATTTGGTGGTGAAGAGAGAAGAAAACAGACCCATGACAAAAACTAAAAATATATATGCTCAGACATATCTAAAGAAAAAAGAGTTTCTTACAAGAAAAAAAGGATTGAATAAAAGACATAATTAAAGGGAAAAATTGGGGCCAGGAGTGATAGCTAGGAGGCAAGGTGCCTGTCCTTCCTGCAGCTCATATCCTGGCATCCTACATAGTCCCCCATGTCCACCAGGGGCACCTTCCAAACACAGAGCCAGTGGTACCCTCCAAGTGCTGCCAGCTGTGACTTTGCATTTGGGGAGAAACCATATAAGAGGTAGTGTTATATAAGTCTATACCTATGATGATAGTATAGATTTCCCCATTGTGTTTTGAGATTTCCTCGTGAGGTGTGGGCTCCACGTTGATAGGTCCTGGGTAGAGTTCTTGCAGTGAGAGTCCTTTTGGAGCTTATCTGGTAGTAAGCCATAGTTCACAATAGGGCAAGGTGATTAAGAGGGCTGCACTGCATGAGTCAGTCAGGGTGTTGGTTGCATTTTCTTGCCAGGAATGAGGTGTGAGCTTGAGTGGGTGTCTCTTCACTTGGGAACAGGGCACTGCTTCATTGGTGTAGGAGGTTGGTCTTGATGCCTAGTGGGTTAAGAACTGAGGGTGAAGGGTTATAACATGGTGGGGATATCGGGGATTGGATTAAAGTTTGAAGTGATCGTTTGGCTTCTGAGCGGGGAGAGGGGATAGTACATGGGAGGGGTTATATAGGATATAGGTATGGATTTTTTGTGGTTTACGTTTGTCTCTTAAGGAGGATTCCTATCTCTGTGTGCTCCTCTCCCCATTTAAACATATAGAAGTTAGCTTTGGTATATATTAATGTAGAGAGGTGGGGAGGGCAAGAGATCCACTGAGTACGGAAAGATAGGTATGTATAATACTTATAAGGAAAGGAAACTAATGGATCAGCTTCTGGATATGTATAGGTTTTGTGTCTCAAGTATTAAGCATTGTGCTAGTGAGGTTTATCTATATAGGTGTTTACCCTTTGCAGTATTGTCCGCAGCACCCTTATATCAACTTTCTTTCCTTCCATATAGAGGAGGTAACCATGTGGTTTCTATTTGACCTGGATTGAATTGATGATGAGGAGAAGAAGGTGGAAGCAGAGGGAGACAAGAAGAGAGAAAAGGGAAAACAAAACAGAACAAAACAAACCAACAATTAAACAACAACAAAAATATGAAGAAATGAGAAGAGAGGGTAAAAGAGCAAGGGCATGTTTGTTTGCTTGAACATGTTCAGTGCTTAGGCCCTGTAGTAAAAATCTGTAGGTCACGGTTGTTGCTTTGGTGGTCTGGCTGGTCATGCATTCAGGACCTAAAAGAAGGCATAATCTAGACATAAAGGATATGTTAAAGAGTTATATCTGGACATTTTCATGATGCAAGCTGAGTATGGTGTCTCGTGTGAATCAGCACCGAGGTACCACCGTAGGATGTTCACCTTTTGTATACAGGAACCCCTATGGGTAGAAAACCTGAGAGGTTATTTTAAATGTGGTAAGGTTAAGGCATTCAACCATAATGTTTTGAAATGTTTCCATTGGAGGGAATGATTTCGTCATAAGTCCCATTCCTTGAGCTGTACAGTCACCAAGATCTCTAGAGAACTGATTTTACCATTCATGACGAATCGGAAGTCATCCACATATCATGAAAGCACCAAGGAGAGAATAAAGGATCGTGCAAGGAGTCTATAGTTAATCCCATGACAGTACACTTCAGGTATGGAGAAACCCTGTATCTCCTAGGCCAGTGGTCGGCAACCTTTTTTTTCAACTGAGCCAAATCTCACCAAAACCGTGATTGAAATTTATTTTGAGAGCCACATTTTGGGGGGCGGGTGGGTCACACCCGGCAGTGCTTTTCGACATTCTGCATGAGAGGCAAACACTTTATTTCCATGCTATCTCACTGACCCCAAAATCCACATTTTTAAAACTGAAAATACATAAGATGGTACACTGTTTTTAATTTCAATAAGTTTTTATTGAAACTATTCTGCATGCAAATATACACATAGGTCAGGAGGAAACAAATAACACAACTGATAAAACAAAAATTTTAGAATATTATTTAAGGATAATGTTAAATTCCATAAAATATGCCTTACAATGTAGAGAATATTACATTCTGACAATGACTGACAAAGTCACAAACACTAATATGAAAATTGGCCTTCCATTTAGTAAGACAGGTTTGTTTGTTGTTGTTTTTAATTTTAGGCACAGGTCCAGGTTCTCATCGATGAGACCCTTTCCCAATTTACTCTTGATAAGATTCATGCTTGAAAATGATTGTTAACATAAATATGTAGACCTGAAAAAGGAAAGAACAACAAATGCTAGCTTTATTAGTTGACTATATGAGTCAGGAATACTATTCCAGGTGTTAAAAATCAACATATCTTCCTTCTCCAGGTCTTTCAAAGCAGACCACTTGTTCACATTTGTATTTCTCCAAACTTTCTAAATTAACACAAAGAGGCTCTAATTTCGAGCTCCACAGTTCTTTGTTTTGCATTTCAAAGTTGCCAATGTTGATATTAAAGGGAGAAAAATTTAATTCCGTCACAGTGGCATCCAGAGGTTTTTTTAATAAAGGCCAATGTTGCTTTGCTGTTTCTGAACTCCTGAAGACTCTTGAGAAAAGCTAACCTCATATTTAAATGTGCTATTTTAAAATAGGTAATGTGAATATCAGAATTATTTTCTTGGCGATGTTGCAAATCAAATTTTCTCTGTCAAAATCTTGAGCAAAAGCAGATATTTTTTTTCCAAACGAAATAACTTCTTCTAAAATTGAAAAATTGTGTTTTTGGACCTGAGAGATAGCATGGAGATAAGATGTTTGTTTACCTTTCATGCAAAAGGTCATCAGTTCGAATCCCGGTGCCCCATATGGTCCCCTGTGCCTGCCAGGAGCAATTTCTGAGCATGGAGCCAGGAGTAACCCCTGAGCACTGCCCGGTGTGACTCAAAACCAAAAAAAAAAAAAAAAAGAAAGAAAAATTGTGTTTCCTTTCCCCTTAGGTTATGATTAAGCTGATTTAAACCTGAAGTAGCATCCACCATGAAATACAGTTTTTAAATCCACTGATTATTTGTTAATTCTGGATAGTAAACACCCTTCTCGAGGAAAAATGCTTTGATTTCTGATAATAAGTAAGCAAAGTGTTTCAAAAAGTTTCCTCTTGAAAACCAAAATGTGCTGAATATTTGAAACCCTACAATTTGGAGATGAAATAGGTAAAAGAGAAAAACCTTTTAACAATCTTTAAAAGCAAGGACAGTGTTCCAGAGAAAAGTAGTGATTTCACTGAAAGAAAAAAAATCTATTAACACTTTAGTATGTGCTGCAAGAAACCAAACTGAAATACACACACACAAAAAAACGACACTTTATTAAAGGCATAGGATATCATATCATAAAGGAATTATGATAGAGTGCCTGAAACTTTTAAAAATATTTTTTATTTATGCATATTTGTTACAAAATTATTCATACTTGAATTTCAATCATAGAATGTACACCACCCTTCACCAGTGCACTTTCCCCACCAACAATGTCCCTTGTTTCCTTCCCTTCACCCTCCTCTGCCTATGTCAGGGGCAGGCATTTTGCTTTTTACTCTCTATCTCTCTTTTCCTTTATGACACTGAGGTTTGCACAATTTCCTTTACAACACCGTGGTTTGCAATATTGTTAATTAAAGGGTACATTGCATGTCACTTATCCATTTTCAGCATCCAGTTTTTGTCAAGAGTGATATGAACTCACCACCTTTTATGGCAAGCTTCCTATCATGGACTAGTCCTCCTGTCCCTCATCCCTATTTTCTCTAGATATTATTACCATATTGCCATTTATTATTCTTATTGCCACAAATGATTATTCTGTGTCTACATCTCTCCTTCTGACTCATTTCACTCAGAATAATAATCTGATGTGTTGATGTATGTACGGATGATGCACTGTGCATGGCTCAGTGTTTTTATGTAGTCACAGGAAAAAGAAATTGCACACCCCTACATTGTATCCACTCATTGTATGATAGACTGGATTAAAAAAAAATCTCCCCGTTGAACTAAACTCTGTGACATATGACACAGTAAAGATAATTTGTGAAATTCACAATTGTGATCAAATTCAGGCTATTTACCACCCTGGGTGAGAGTATGGATGCCCACTACCAGCATCTTCTCCATGAAAAAGTGAAGTGACTGTTCAAGGGAAGGGTGCTCTCTCACCTTGTTGGCAAAAGGGAAGAAGCAGTGCAGTTCCTATGAGAGCAGAACTCTGACTTTATATAGTCCCAGTTGGACAAGGAATGGGTAGCTAAGCTTGTGTATTTGGCAGACATTGTTCATTTTCTCTATGAATTTAATATTTCTCTGCAGGGGAGTTTCACAAGTAGTTTCTACAGTGAGACATAAGATGGACGTTTTCAAAAAAGAACCTGATTCTGAGATAGCTGTGTTTGAGGAGGACATATTGAAATGTTTCCACTCTTGCACAAACTTTCTGATTGGCACTTATATT
>PVKC010050153.1:0-10627 GCA_004027635.1 Crocidura indochinensis
AAAATCCTTAAGCATTGCCAAGCATAATCCAACTCCAAAGCCCTTAAAACAATAATTGTCTCTCAAACGAGTAAAAACAAATGTCAACATAAGTTATTATATATCTATTTGTAATATATCTCTCCTGAAATTTAAAATGCTTTCTATTGAAGAATCAACATTTTAATGCTAAAATAACTCTTCCTGGCATTACAAACACATTAATGTAATTGTGGTAAGCAAAACCTTATGTAAAATATGAATAAGCATATGTAACCTTATATCTGGACTTAGAAAATTGTGAGTACGAGAACTGACAGAGATTAATCAACCACATATTAATCACCCTGCCACCAAATTCTGCAAACACTCTGGGTTTCTCTGATGCTAGACATTTTACAATCAAATTAATATCAAACAAATTAGTAGAAAAAGTCAAATTATAACATAGTTATAGACAATTTACATCGTTGAAATATTAATAAAATGAGGCAGGCAGTCATTTATATTTTGAACTAAAGTATTTAGAACACTGGAAAATATTTCACATGATGTGGGGGAAATGAGTTTTACTTTAAGAGAAAAATGAAGTTTCTCAGTAGGGAAGACATGTTTTTTTATGTGTGTGTGTGTGTATATATATGTATATTTATATATGTATATGTATAATACTCCATCTTATAATATGGACATTATTGAAAATATTGAAATTGAGCTCCCATATGACCCAACAATACTAATTCTAGGAATAAGCATTAGGGGCCCCAAAAGTTTTCTGCACTCCTTTGTTCATTGCAGCAATATTCATAGTAGCAAGAATCTGGATACAACCCTATTACCCGCGGACAAATAAATAGATTAATAAAAAATGTAGATGAGTATATATTATATCACACATGTAATATAAGTTATGGAAATTGCTTATACATTGATATATATGGAGAATTTTATGCTGAGTGAAATGAGTTAGAGGGAGAGGGATAGATAGATACTCATTTGTGGGTATTCAAAAATATATAGTTTATAAATTCGAAGACAGAGGATGCTAAATTTAAGAAGCTTGCCATAAATGGAGAAATAACTATAATTCCTGAAAATTAAATGTTGACTCCTGAAAAAAAAAAACTAGCAGAGAGAAAATCAAAAGATTCCTTGAAAAAAATGAGAATAACTATACATCAATAAGAATGTGTAAGACACAGCAAAAGCAATATTCAGAGAAAAGTTCATAGCTTTGCAAGGACTATTCATAAGGTAAAAAATTGGGCTAACTTAAATGATTTTACTATATAGCTTAAGAGATTGGAAAATTATTACTTAAAGGAGACATGGGAGGAAGGCCATAATAAAATTTAAAGTAAAAGTTAATAAACTGGGAGCCGGGAGGGTGCGCAGGAGGCAAGGTGCCTGCTGCCTTGCCTAGGACGGACCACAGTTCGATCCCCCGGTTCCCATATGGTCCCCCGTGCCTGCCAGGAGCGACTTCTGAGAGAGTAGCCAGAAGTAACCACTGAGTGTCACTGGGTGTGGCCCAAAAACCAAAAAAAAAAAAAGTTAATAAACTAAAACCTAGAAAAATCCATCAATGTAAACAAGAGCTTATTTTTTGAATAAAATAGACAAGATTAATTAATGAGTAGTAATTTCAAAGAGAGAACGAACCCTAATAATTAGAATCAAATGAAAGGGAGGCATCACAACAGACACTACAGAAATTGAAAGGATCATCAAAGATTTTTTTGAGAATCTTTATGTCAAGAAACAAGAAAACCTGGAAGAAATGAGTAAATCCTTAAACTAAAATCTGCCAAAATTGAATCAACATGATTGGAATTCCTAAATAGACTCATGGTCATCAAGGAGATTAAATTCATACTCAAGAATCTTTACCAAAACTAAATTCTTGGCCTATATTAATTCACTAGTAATTTTTTTTCAAATAAATAAAGATTACTGACTTCCAGTCCTATTCAGGTTTTTATAAGAAATTTAAGAAAGAAAGAGTTTCATATACTTTTGAATTACAGGCTAAAATCTTTCAGGTATATAGTTGCAAAGATCTTAACAAAATACTAGCAATTCAAATCCAACAATGAAAAAAAACATCATATAACTGGACCAAATGAGATTTGAATTATAGGATGGTTAAACATATGCAAGCAAATCAACAAAATGAACTATATCAATAGAATAAAAATAAAGTTCATGATCATATCAATAAATGCAGAGAAAGTATTTAATGAATCCAGAACCTATTCATAAGAAAAAGCTCAACAAATATGTAACTTGAAGAAACTTTCATAAATATAGTAGACATTTAACAAAGCACACATAAAAAAATACTTAATGGAAAAAGTATTGTCTTTGATGTAACATCAGTCACAAAGCAAGATTGTCCACACTAGTTACTTCTATTCAATGTAGTATTGGAGTATTGCCATAGCAATTAGGCAATGAAAATATATAAATTACACATAGATAGGAAAGGAAAAAGTCAAATTCTTACTATCTGTGAATTACATTATATTATATTTAAAAAATACTAAGGATTAACAATAAATATCCTAGAAATAATTTATTTTATATTAAAATGGCAGGCAAAAATATAATACAACAGTTTAAATTCCTCATATCCAAATAAAGGAAAATAGTAAATGGTGTTAATAAAATAATCCCATTCAAAATTGTGACTTAGAAAATTAATTATCTAGGAGTCAACTTAATTAAAGTGGTAAAATAATCTACAGAAAAAAATAACTTTGAAATACTTAAATTTCTTTAAGAAATACTTAAAAAATATAAAAGTACAGATATAAATGAAAACCTATACCATCATTAAAGATGCTTTACATCATTAAAATAGCAATTACCACCAAAGCACTATAAAGTATCAAGCAATCCCTATATGATACTCATGACATTTTTCAAAGAAGTACAAGACAGCACTCCTGAAATTCATATAGAACAAAATAACCCTCTTAAAAAAAACCAGGAGGCATCAATTTCCCCAAAATCTACTACAAACGGCAATATTCATGATATAGTATTGGAAAAAATACAAACCCTCAAATCAGTAGAATAGAATTGAATATTCTGAGATACATGTCAAATTATTATAAGCAATATATTTTGATGAAGGCGCAAAACATACAAAGTGGTGGAAAGGAAGTCTATTCAACATATGTGGTGTTGGGAAAACTGACAAGCTACATGCACAAATAATTAACATAGCCTTCTTATTCATGCCATATACAAAAAGTCAAATCAAAATGGATTAACGACCTTGATATCAGATATGAAATGATAAGTTTTCTAGAGGAAAGTATTGGAAGAACTTTTCATATCTTTGAAACTAAAGTTATCTTCAAGAATGAAACATCACTGATCAAGCAAGTCTAAGCAAAGAAAAACAAATGAGACTAAATTAAGGTAGAAAACTTCAACACTTGAAGGGAAAGGATAATGTGAACAGAAAGACTACCCACGAATGGGAGAATCTTGTTTTACCCAACACTCAACTGAAAAGGAGTTAATATCAAATATATAAGTAAATTTGAAATTTATAAGAAAAATGCATATAACTCCATCAAAAATGGGAACTAGAGGACCTGGAGAGATAGCACAGCAGTGTTTGCCTTGCAAGCAACCAATCCAGGACCAAAGGTGGTTGGTTCAAATCCCGATATCCCATCTCTGTGCCTGCCAGGAGCTATTTCTGAGCAAACAGCCAGGAGTAACCCCTGAGCACTGCTGGGTGTGGCCCAAAAACCAAAAAAAAAGAAAAAAAAAAAAGGAGGGAATAGAGATAAACAGAAGCTTACTCAAATAAGAAATACAGATGGCCAAAAGGCAAATGCAAAAGACACCTCAAAACACAAATTACCAGTGAAATGCAAATCAAAAAATATACAAGAACACGTCCTCGAATACCAGAGAGACTGGTATACAATAAAAAAAAAATAATTGCAACTATTGGTGGTACATATGCAGGAAAAAAGGGTCTCATTCATTATTGTTAGGAATATTTACTGGTACAGCAATTTTTGGAAAACAATATGCATACTCTTGAAAAACTGTAAGTTGAGCTTCCCTCTGACTCAACAATATAAATTCTGGGACTAAAACCTAGTGGTCCAAAACCACAATGATTCAATTATCTGTATTCCTATGTTCACTGCATTACTATTTACAAACGCCTGAATCTGGGAACAACCCAAGACCAGAGAATAGATGAGTGAATAAAGAAACTATTATAAAACAACACAGTGGAATACTATGCAACTGTTATGAAAAATTAAATCATGACATTTTTATACATAGATGGATATGGAGAGTATTATACTTAGTGAAATGTCACAGGGAAAAAGAGACAGAAATATTGGTGGGATATATATAATATATAATATAAATATAAAATAATAATGTGGCAATAATATTCAAAAACAATAAAGAGGAAACCAGTGGTAGAAAGCTTGTCACAGAGAGCAGATGATTGTTGTTATGTATAAAACTCAACTGTAAACCCAATTACGAATCACTTTTAAATCATGACCTTTAATAAATTATTTGAAGAAAGAAAAATTGCAACATTGGGCCAAAGAGAAAAGACAGCTATTGGGATGCTTACCTTTCACTTGTCAGATCCGGGTTTGATCTCTGGCATCCCTTATGGTTCCCTGAATTCTCCAGGATTGATTCCTGAGCACAGAGCCTGAAGTAACCTCTGATTACTGCCAGGTGTGGCCAAAAATTCAAAGAAGAAAAAGAATTATAATAATGTACCAAGATATAAGAACTTTTTAGAGGCTTTACTGAATATGTGAGTATGCATGTTTCTAGCTTGTTTTGTTCAAGCAGCAAATTATAATTAGATTAGAAGATGAAATACTTGGGTTCAGCTATATATATGTTTGCTTTTTTTCAGGGTGTTAAACAGTCATGTTACTTAAATACAAAATTGTGTTAAAGTGTCCCTGTGTACATCGTAGCTGAAAACAGAATCACTGTAGTTCACTTGCCCTGTGTTTTCTTTCAGCCATCATCATATTATCCACTGTCTCTTATTCTCTTTGTCCTGTGGAGTTCAATCACAGGTTAGGAGTTTCAATTGTTTTATGGCTTCAGAGCACATTTAGACTCTCTTGAATTGACCAAGAAATCTAACCTGACAGGTCGAAAAACAAACAATTCTACCTCTTGGAATGTCTATGATTATGTGTTACTGGTTAGAAATTTACTCCTGTTTTTGAGCAAGTCGCTGCCATAAAGGTCACAGCTCTTGTGCAGCTGCAGAACATTCCAGATTACTTAGCTGTTTCCACTTGCCATAAATAAGCATACACATACTTCAATTTATGCCCCTTTCCTTACACTGAATCTGTTTCTTAAGTCCATTCTCATTTCCTACAGAATAAATGGTCTCAGCAACTGAAACAGATTTTATTTAACAGATTTAAAGGCGCTATCAAGAAGTTAACAGTATTTTTTGCCTACTGTCTGTAAAATGAACTTTTCATGATTTTAGACATATTTAAAAGTAATAAAGGAAAGACTTAAGATAGGAGAGTTACAACTTTGATTTGAATTAACTTATATGATTTGACAACCTTGAAATACAAGTGACCTCAAATATGATACAAAAACTATAATAAGAAATACACTAATGTCATACTTTTATATTTTATGAATTCATGCAATATAGGAGTCATTAAGTATAACTTTACCTGTAGACTTGCCTATTTTAATTGACTTTTAAAAATGGTAATCACTTTTATTTTACATTCTGGCACTAAAATATAATTTGAATGCGTTTGTGCTTAAGAATTATATACAGCATTCTTCTTGATTAAAGTCATCTACAGATGTTCTTAACTATCAGATTATCAGAATAATTTATAATAGATTTATAAAAAATATTTCAGAATCATAATGTCATCTAGAGTGGTGGGGAAATGAATTATCTGTGAAAGGAAGCAGCTACTTGTAGCTGGAGGAAAAGTTATGAGGAAGGTAATTTTTTAAACTTTTACATTGGCTGAAGGGGTAACTTATATGACATTTAAGATCTTATAAAGTTGGAAAGACTAAATAAAGTAGGCAAAAATGAAAGGAGTAAAATCAAAAGTAAAAGATAGCACATAATATTTCTATGCAACCAGTGTGTTTGAAGAAAAATATAACAGAAGCTCACTCAGTGTATCAAAGTGGAAAATTATCATATCAGATACTAGATTTTATGTATCTTTTTGTTATTCCATGTGTATTTGTCACTGTCATTCTCCTTCTCTTGAATGTCACATCATTTTATCTGCAGTAAAGCTTCATATCTTAATGTAGAAACTACAAAGCCATGAAAAGATTCAGACGTCTTCTTTGTTTACAAACCCATTAAAATTGATTAATTTATGTGATTTTGGGGCCCGGGAGAGAGCATGGAGTTAGGGCATTTGCCTTTCATGCAAAAGGTCATCAGTTCGAATTCCGGTGCCCCATATGATCCCCCGTGCCTGCCAGGAGCAATTTCTGAGCATGGAGCCAGGAGTAACCCTTGAGCACTGCTGGGTGAGACCCAAAAATCAAAAAAAAAAATTTTATGTGATTTCACAGAACTAATAATAGCGTATTTTATAGTAACAGCATTAGAAGAATGATAAAAGCATATCTTGATAAATTAAGATATGAGGAAAAATAGTTTTCAAGAATACCTTTAAAATATATATTGAGAATGTAAAAACTATTTAAAGAGATATGAATTTATTGCAATAAATCAGTTATTCACTATCACATACAAAATAAGGAAACAATGGGAAAACATTTTATTAATTCATATAAGCAATATGAAGAATAAACGTAATGGCTTTAAAGCATTATTGTCAATAAATTATGTAAAGCACAAATAAACAATAAATTATTTAATAAATTATATAAAGGAAAATTAAAATACTAATAAAAGCAGAGGATTTTTAAGTGTTTATAAAGGTTGCATTACTAAATAACGTTTAGTGGACAGAACAGTGGCACAAGTGGTCGGGCATTTGCCTTGCACGCACTAACCTAGGAGAATTGTGGTTTGATCTCCCAGCATCTCATATGGTCCCCCAAGCCAGGAGCAATTTCTGAATGCATAGCCAGGAGTAACCACTGAATGCACCGGGTGTGGCAAAAATAAAAAAAAAATAAGTATTATGATTTATGTGCATTATATTCACATATACTTATATATGCATATATATATCATGTGTAACAAATTCAGTATATATACATATATATATAAATGTAACTAACACACTATTGAAATATATGTTCTCAGACATTTATTTTAAAAAAAGTAATACAAGGGGCCAGAGAGATAGCATGGAGGTAATTTATTTGCCTTGCATGCAGAAGGTTGGTGGTTCGAATCCCGGCATCCCATGTGGTCCCCCAAGCCTGCCAGGAGCGATTTCTGAGCCTAGAGCCAGCAGTAACCTCATAGCGCTGCTGGTTGTGAACCTCCCCAAAAAAAGTAATACAAGAGGTTGATTCTTAATATTAAAATGTTATATATTTTATAAAAAACCTGCTATATCAGAAAATATTGACCAAATTATGTGATCTATTAATAAAAGGAGACATATATTGATCTGTTAATAGTTATGATATACTACTAAATAAGTATAAATGAAAACAAAACTAATGTAACTTGTCAGTCTATCAACTTTCCATCTATTTAAAGCAAAAACAAATTGCTGGTACAATAAAAAACATAGATGCAAATACTGCGAAAGCACTTACAACTTCATCATTCTCAAGGTTAATCTTAAAAGATAATAATGAAATAAACCATCCATATATAATAGGCATCCGTCTTATTAAGCATCCTCAGAGCAATTCTCGCTTTGCAAGCCTAGAATTCAGTATCCTATTAATTGCATATTTTAACAGAAAACCAGATAAGCTAGCAAAGTCTACTAGACTAAGACAGAATTTGGCAGATTTGGCAAACTGATATTTGAAAAAACGAGCTTTACAAAAACGAAGCCAATACAAAAATGCTTATTTCAAGAATGATCATTAAAAAGTAATAACCGTTCAAAGGAAAATTCAACAATTCAACATCCTTTCATTTCTCTCCCAATCTAAGAGAATCACACTATTTTTATTTTTATTTTTTTTTGGTTTTTGGGTTACACCGGTGATGCTCAGGGTTTACTCCTGGCTATGCGTTCAGAAGTCGCCCCTGGCCTGGGGGACCATATGGGGCACGGGGGATCGAACCGCGGTCCGTCCAAGGCTAGTGCGGTAATGCAGGCACCTTACCTCCAGCACCACCGCCTGGCCCCAGAATCACACTATTATTCAGGCTCAAAAATCACAAAAACAAAAACAAAAACAAAAAACAACAACAAAAAAAATCAGAAGGAAGCTCAAGAAAGGGAACTGAGTGCTCCACCACCTGTTTGCTTTTTTTATTTTTTACGCCTGGTTGACAAGATGGAATAAAATGAAAATTGCTGAGCTAAGTAGTTAAAAATATGTTTTGATTTAATAACAATATGGAAACTTTTAAGTTATTTTTTTTCTAGATCATGACTGATTTAAAAAATAACAATGTATTGAAGATACACAATAGTTAAAAAGAATAAGCACAAGTATGATTTACATTACATATGCACTTAATCTTTATTTTCATTAATTATGGAAACCCCCTATCCAGTTAAGATTTAACATTAATTTAATTAATTAATTAAAAATTAAACCTTTTGATATTAACAAAAATGTAGCATGAAGATGTATGTCGTATTACTATATGCAAACAGTGGCTGAGAAAAATTTTTAAAACCATGTTTTTCATGATTATGTTAAAAATTTAGAAAACAGCCTAATAATGGAGGAAAACATCTACTTTGTAAAAATAAAAATTATCTTTTTAAATACCAAATAAAAAAACTAATAAAAATGTGTCTGCGTTAATTATTTGAAATATCAGTTTTATTAATGTGATCAAAATACATAAAGTAATTACAAGTAAAATGCTAACCCCATAAAAGTTTCCAAAATGTTATCTAAGGACATAGAAAATACTTCTAAAATTTATGTGATATCAAAAACCTCCATAAGTAGTCAAGGCAATTGGGAGAAAAAATGTAGGAAGCATTCAATTTTAAGACTTTGATCTTTATTGAGGTTATAACTATCAAAACTACATAATTCTGGTAAATATATGGACTTTCAGATCAATGAAACATAATTGAGACCTATAACTTAAATCCTAAGTTAATTAGTTAGTTATAGTTAGATAGTTAAAGGAACCAAGTGCTTTCATTTAGGAGAATTCTTCAACAAATGGTGATGGAAAATGGTTAGGAATATGCAAGATAAATAATAATGTAGGTCCATATCTCACACTGTACACACAAATGTCAACTTAACATGATTTGATGAACTCAAATACATCAAAGGAAAGATAGATAAGATCCTTTATCCCCTTGGAGTTGAAGGTTTCTTCAGTGGGATGAACACATGCAAACAACAAAATCAGAAACAACTAGGAACAAACACATCTAACTAAATAAACTATATACTATAAAAATGAATCATAAAAAACAAATTATTTCTGAAAACACCTACTGAGTGGGAGAAAATATTTGTACACCATACATCAGATAAAAGTGTAGTACCCACTTAGTATAGTGTTTTATAATAGTATAAATAGTTTTCAAAAATTTGACAGGGCTAATACCCTATAATAATGGAAGAGAATATAGACATGTTCCATCTTTTGCATAAAAAATTTTGTACAAAAATGTATAAATTAGCATTCACATCACCCTTTTATCCCACTTTTAATATTATATCCCCAAAACATAAAAATATTAGTTTAAGACATCTATCTATGAACTGATATTCATATTTATGATAACCGAGATCTTGAAGAATCTCAAGTATAAAACAAAGATTAATAGAAAGAGAAATTGTGGAGTGTATGTGTGTGTAGTATGGAAATATTATTTAGCTATATAAAATTTGAAAAGCATTTTGCTGTAGCTTGGATTGAATTAGAAAGTGTCTTCCTAAATGCAATGAGTCAAAAATTAAAAAATAAATAGCTGTAACTCATATATGCAATGTAAAGAAGCAAAGTTATTTGATAGTACGCATTATCCCACAGATCCCGAGATATGAACAATAGAACTAGAAGCTGAGTGATTGTGCTAAGGGGAAAGAGGAGGCAACGTGGAATGAAATATCAGTGAAAGTATCTCGAAATACTGTTGAAACAAATTAGATAGAAGCTCTGCAACTAGAAAGTAACTTCATTACTATGGTAAACTATATTATCTTGGTTGAAAATGGAATATATAAAAAGTTTAAATGATTCTGGGGGCCGGGCGGTGGCGCTGGAGATAAGGTGCCTGCGCTAACCTAGGACGGACCTCGGTTCGATCCCCTGGTTCCCCATATGGTCCACCGTGCCTGCCAGGAGCGACTTCTGAGCAAATAGCCAGGAGTAACCCCTGAGCATCACCGGGTATGGCCCAAAAACCAAAAAAAAAAAAAAAAGTTTAAATGATTCTACTACTATATTATACAATACTCTTTGAAATGTTTCTGCCCTAATGGTTTCTCTAGGTAATCACTCAAGCATACACTATATTCTAAAACATTA
>PVKC010050154.1:0-10613 GCA_004027635.1 Crocidura indochinensis
GTTCACCTGGTAATACTCCATGCCCAGGAGGCCATGTAGTGACTGAGTGGGAAAATGATAAGGAGAGGAAGCTGTGAAAGTCAGGGAACCCTAATTCTGAGCTGAGTGGGCTCAGAGCTACAAAGGAGGACAGATGAAAAAGTATAAACTCTTCTAACTGCACATCATTGTAAAAAGAACTTTTAGGAATTTTTGTTCATTAAATTGATAGAGGTCAAAATTAAAAAATATCAGTGATTCTATATATAAAGAAGCATAATAACTAGACTGTAATTATGAACCTCATCTATGGCTTCCTTTCTTTTGAACGAAATATGTCTTGTCCCAGACATGTCAATAATACATCCTTCTACCTACAGTTCTGGGATCAGCATTAGGTATTAGCTCCCTCTTTCTCTTGGACTCTTGATCCCTCTTTCTCCTGGATATGGGGAGCTTTAGTAAGGTAGAAAGGACAACTAACCAAAGAATAGTTTGTGTTGGGAGTAACCCAGTAAACCTTGAGAAAGCACAGCGTTTGATGACCTTGGAGTAGGTTGGCAACAGCTCTTTCCAGCATCTGGGGGAATTGTGGGAAGCGAAAAGAGAAAAAGGGACAGATACACAAATCAAAGTGAGATGCTAGGATAGGGCACAGTCGCTGACTGAGAGATTAATGAAGGAACCATCTTTATAGCCACTCTCAACATTCCTATTTCTCACTACAAGTGACCAACTTGTAGTTGGTCATGGCATAAATAAATAAAATGACATAGTGCTAAATCCAGCTAATTTGGTGGTGGGAAAACAGGCTATTTTATTTTTGTCTTTATCTTTAAAACTCATTTGTGTCTGGCAATCTGCGAAAGTGGTAGAGTGCCTACCTTACATGCATGAGGTTACAAGTTCAATCCCTAGCATTGCTACACATTACTGAAGATGAGCAATGATACTGCTTTGTTACTGACAGTGGTAATATTAATCCACAAAGGGTAAGAATGACCATATTGTTACAGATAAAACAAGAAAAAATTTCATCTGTGGCATGCTTTATATATTCAAATAAATGCAAAGATCTATCTAAAAGGTTACACAAGAAACTACGAGTAGTAGTTTTATCTATAAAGACATTCTGAATAGTGAAGGTTTAGACAAGGATGGTAGGAGAGTTATATTAACTCTACTTTTTTTTTTGTTTTGTTTTGTTTTGGGCCACACCTGTTTGATGCTCAGGGGTTACTCCTGGCTAAGCTCTCAGAAATCACCCCTGGCTTGGGGGGACCATATGGGACGCCGGGGATCTAACCGCGGTCCATCCTTGACTAGCGCTTGTAAGGCATACAACTTACCTCTAAGTGCCACCTCTCCGGCCCCTAACTCTACTTTTCTTTGAAAAATTAGATCTCCAAGCTCAGTCTAACAGGAAGCCACTGCCATTGTGGGGAAGAGGCCCTGAATGGAGAAACTTACAAAGTGGTCCAGAAATAGAGTGTCTCCAAAGGTTATAGCAGGGAAGAATAAGAATGTCTCTCCATACCACAAGGACCTCTCACAGGGACTCATCACTAGCTGATTCTAGAACTTCAGTCACCTGCAGGGATCTCCTTGGAATAAATTTCTCCCATATATTTTAGCCTATAATTTTTCTATGGAAGGCATTTTTTCCTTTTTCATAGATTGAATTTAGGTAACACTGGTATATAATTTTACCCAAGTTTGAGGTATACTGTGCTCAAAGTCAGCATCAATGTACTCTAGGTCATGATCACCATCCACATCTGATTTCCATATAATTTCCATATAATTATATAATTGACCCTTTGAGTCCCATTGCACTCACCACCCAATTACCTTGCTCCCATTATAACCAGGAATATTTGTATCTATAAGTGTTCATTCTTGTTTTGTTTAATTTGTTCATTTCCTTCATTTCTTTAGACTCCACATGAGTGAGATGATGGTCTCATTTCCACTCTGACATATACTAGTCTAATACCTTCAAATCTTATCTACATTGTTAAAATGGCAATATTTTAACACTTGAATAATATTCCATAGTTTATATGTTCCATTATGTATATAACACAATTTTTCATTACTTCTTTCTTTTTGGTTTTTGTTTTTAGCCACACCTAGCAATGCTTATGGGTTATTCTTTGCTCTGCACTCAGGAATGATTCCTGGCAGTGCTTGGGAAACCATAAATTGTGCCAAGGATAGTGCCCAGATTTGCAGCATGCAAGGCAAGTGCCTTTCCACATTTTACTTTCTTTGGCCAATTAATTTATTCATAAATTAATGTATTTCCTTATCTGGAGGACTGCTGCAACAAGCATAAGAGTTGTATGTGTCTTTTTGAATGGTGTTTCCTTTTCTTCAGAAAATATCAAGTGTGCCCTTGAAGCTTCATGAAATCACATGTCTGCAAGTCTGGGGAATCCATCTTTCTGTTCTGCATCATTGTATCCAGCGTCTGTGCCAGGAATTGACCTCATCTCATATTCATCTATTCTCTAGACTCAAAACATTACACATACATTTCTTATATTGGGGCATGTGTGATGTGGCACTCCTATATCTCAGACAGTATACAGCTTTAAATCTTAATTAACTGAGTAATTAGTTGACAATTTTCTGGAAATACTCAAATAACTCTGCATTGTAAGGAAAAGAATCTAAATAGCAAACGTTTTTATTAGTAGCCATCTGATATAAGCAATTCAACAGGTCAGTTCTCAAGTAGCTGGGACTCTAAAATTCCAATATTAACAACCTCAAAATTAAGAGAATAATGGAGAAGCTAAGGAATTTAGCTTCAGTCACAGATAGGAACAGAAACCTTGTCTATCAGTACACAAGCTTATTAAAATGTTTGAACCTGGTGGATATGGACCTAAAACTCGACTCTCACTGTACTGGCAACAGAAAATAAGAAAGCACTTTTCAGTGAAATAAGCAATCACCATATGAGAAATTCAAACAGCTCAAAGAACTTTTTCAAATGATGAAAGTTAATTTAACTACATACAAATGGAACTAACGGAGCTAAAAAAAGAAAAACCGAAACAACCCACATACATAAGCAAGCCATAGTAGCAGAATCTCATAGAGGCAGAACTGTACAGATAAACCCGAAGACAAAATACAAGTCAACATTGATAAAGTCAAGAAAAGAGAAATAAAATAATGGAAGAAAATGTAAGGTACTTATTGAATATAGACAAGAAGAAAAACCTCCAAATTATAGAAATATCAGAAGAAGAAAAGGGAGAAAGGAGAAGAATGAGTGATGGAAGAGATAACAGCTGAGAATTTTTCCACTCTTTGGAGGGATGTAGCTACACAAATCAGAGGCCAAAAGAGAATCAAATAAAAGAGACTCCAACAGAAAAACACCAGGACACCTGGTAATCAAAATGTCAAAAACCAAAGAGAGACAAATTTCTTAAAGCATCAATGGAGAAAGAAAACCTTAAATATAAGAGAGATAATGTTTCATATGCAAGATTTTTTGTGATAAAGCACAGGGGAAATGCTGCCTGCTTTGCAACTATTTGATTTTTTATATTCTTTGAGCCAGGCCCTCCCTGGCCTCCTTTGGCTGGTAGATTTCCATCTAAATCTCTTTCCCTCTCTCTGGAACTCCTGGGTGGCAGTGGCAGGCCTCTGATATCAGGAGGAATAAAAGATGTACTTAATTTATTCTCTTCCTTCTCTTGCAGTCCCAGAAGGAGGTTGCTACAATCTAGAGCCCACTACCGTGCAAAGTTTCAATTTAGATGAGAGAAAGTCATAAAAAATGATCAGACAAACAAAAGCTGATAACAATACCTTTTATGAATAAACTGCTGAAAAAGTTCACTTATACAAACCAAATAACTAATTGTGGAAACAACAATCCTACATAGTAAAATAGCAACACAGCACTTTATATCAATAATATCATTAAGTGTCAATGAACTGAACTCCCATCAAAAGACACAGAGTTGTAGGATGAATTAGGAAACAAAACCCATCTACTTGCTATTTATAGAAACATATCTAAAAATCACAGGATAAAAACAGGTTCAAAGTAAAAGGAAAAAATATACAAGCCAATGGGGAGGGTGGGAGATTAGGACACCTATACTTAAATCAAACCAAATCGCATTTCATTCCACAGAAGTAATAAGGGACAAGGATGGATACTACTTACTAATCAAGGGGAAAATAGACCAAGTATAACTAACTCTAATTAATACATATTCACCAAAAGTTGGGCCAGCAAAGTTTGCAAGGCTTTTGCTCATGAGATTAGAGAAACATGGATGGAAATATAATAGTAGTGGTAAACTTTAGCACACTACTGTCAATGTGGAGAGACCCACTAGAGAAAATATCAGTAAAGATACAAGAGCCCAAAACTAGGGAATAAGAAGATCTGAGACTAATCAATTTATGCAGTGCCTTCCATTATCAAAAAGCTGGATACATATTCTTCTTTAGTGCACATAAAACATTCTCCAGAATAAATTACAATTTTAAGACATAAATCTAACTTACATAAATTCACAAACATAAGAATCATACCTATGATCCTATCATTTCACAATACCACAGAGGTAGAAATTAACCATGAAAAGAAGTTAGAGCAACTCTAATACTTGAAGACTGAACAGTGTGCTATTAAATAACAGCTGTGTCAAAGAGGACTTCAAGGACTAAGTAAAAAGACTCCTTGAGACTAATAATAATGAAGAAAAAAGTTACCAAAATTGATAGGACATAGTAATACATAGATGGAAACTTATAGCAATACAGACCTGCATAAGGGAAAAAGAAAAAGACAGTATCAATAACTTAAGTGCACACCTTAAATATTAATATGAAGGATTAATATTTTCCATTGAAATGGAAATGAAACTCAAGACTAATAGAAGAAAAAAATGTTAAAAAAAACAGCAAAAATCAATGATATAGAAACCAAGAAGACAACATCATGAAATCAGGATCTGGTTCTTTGAAAGAATAAACATGATAGACAAACACTGGCTAGACTATGAGGGAGAAGAGAAAGTGGTCTATTAAATATCAAAAATGAAAGAGTAATTACAGCAGAATCCACAGTAGAGAGAATATCAGCAAAGACAATAGATTTATGAGCTTTTACTGTGAACAACTCTGTTCTATTAAGCTGGGAACCTATAAGAAATGGACAAATTGCTAGAAACATGTAATCTCCCAACATGAAATAAAATAGAATGGAGGGGAAAGGTAGAAGAGACAGATGGAAAGCAATAGGCAGCAGGATTTTGGTATACTGGTGGTGTTAGGAATGGTAGAGCTAAATAGCCAAACCACTGAATCAACACTGAAATGATGACATCCAAACTTAACTTTAAAATAACTTTAACTTCAAAATAACAGGATCAGGGCCTGGGCCTGGGTAATAGGAGATAATCTGGGGAACACTGGTGGAAGAAATTCGACACTGGTGGTGGGATTGGTACTGGAATACTCTATGTCTAAAACTCATAAATTGGACCACCTGGGAATTTCATTAGTTGGGTGTCTCTTCTGAGATTAATCATGAAGTTGTGAAGCTAAGCCATTTTTATGTCAGAGGCTATAAAATGTAGGTGTGTGATTGCTGGGAATTCTGACAATATATGGTAAGAGGTGATGAAGAAAAGTTGCCTGTTCCATAGTTCCATTCTAAGGAGGATTGAGTTCTCACCCTGATGATCAATGTACCTCGTAGTTTCATCAGCTTGGTGCCTTTTCTGATATCAGTCTTAATTGGAATATTTTTGTTTGTCTGTGACTTGCATCAGTATCTACTACCCAATATGCCCATGTCCTCACAATGGTGTTATTTTCATCCCCTAAGCTCTATTCAGCAATTGACAAGTTGCTCTACAGTCTTCATGCTTGATGCCTTCTTGTTAAATGTCTTCTCCATTTTTCATCTTATTTTTTAAAAGTTTAGCAATTATTTCTCTTTTTCCTTGTTTGCAAAGGGTTGCATCTTTGTTGTAGGCTTATACACACATGGTTGTGGTACATAAGAGTTCACTTGCTTCACTGTAAAGCTGGGTAAAAGGTAAAGTGAAAGGGACTCGTTTGTCATTTGGGAAGATTATGAATAAAACGCATGACCTCATGCAGGTGCTCTGCCCAAGACCTCCCAATCTCACTTTTGTTCTGAGTGCAACTTAGATATACTCAATACTTCTTGAAACAATTTTGATTGTGATTCCAATTTAAGCTAAGTCACCTCAGTTTGCTGCATGTGAATTCCCCCAATACAACATTCCCAGGACTTTTATACTGCAACAGAATGGTCCTAGATCAGGTTTTGTAACATGGGAATACTACTCACTGAATGAAGCTTTTCTTGTTTTTCAACTCTGCCCCACTTCCAATCTCCCACCTTAGTTCATTCCCTTTGCCCATTTATTGTTTCTCATTATCAATTTTATGGGTGAAAGTCTTTCTACTCCACCCCTCAAACTTAATGAAAAAATTGAGGGAGTACCCATTTTCTTCTTCCTTTATGTATGCCCTCTAAAGATTTTTTTTACTAGCTTTGTTGTAACTAACCTGCCATTTTTTCTGCATTCTCTTTAACTGTATTGATGTCTTGTTGTAAGGAGTCAATGGTTTTAGCATGTTTTTCACACCCTACATTCTTGTACTCTTCCCAATATTCCTTCTCACTGAGTTTCTCAAGAAATACTTTTTCAGTGTTAATTATTTGCAAACGCATAGCTGTTAAAAGAAAATATCAAGTCACTTCTACAATCATTATATGCTGCAACTTACGAAGTTAAAGCCTAATATTAAAATTGTTAATTTAAAATATTACATCTATAATTTTGAAAATATATTAAAATTCTAGTTTAATTAGCCATCATGATTAAAAATTTAAGTAAACAAAGCTTCCAATGATTAAGTATATGTGTGTAGTTTTGCCTTGAGTTTGAGAATTTTCGTAGACAATAACAGAACTTTGGCTTAAATTACTCCAATGATCATTGGATATCAGCTCTATTTTATGTAATTTATAATTTATTTCATATGTTAAATTAGTGAATTTAAAATTTTCTGGTCATAATACTTCTTAAAGTGATTTCCATTTATTTCCTTCTTCAGTTTTTGGCAACAATTTATTTTAAAACTGCCTCATTCTGTTTTCTATGGAGAATTTGTTTGGTCTCCCCTTGTGCAAAGTAATAAATTATTAACATAAAACATAACACATCCTCCCCCATCTCACATAATTTCTAGCTTGGTTCTCCAATCTTCTCCTTTCGCCTTTTCTTTCTTTCCTTTTTTTTTAAGGTCACACCCGGAGGCACTCAGGAGTTCCTCCTGGTTTTACATTCAGAAATTGCTCCTGGCAGGCATGGGACCATATGGGATGGCGGGATTCGAACCACCATCTGTCCTGGGTTGGCTGTGTGCAAGGCAAATGCCCTGCTGCTGTGCTATCCCTCCAACTCCCTTCCTTTTCTCTTTCCTAATCTTCTCTTTCTATCTAAATTTCTAGGTGAATTGGGTTGGCGAAGTTTATTGGTTGCAATCAACTCATTTCTATCTCTGAGTTGAGGATGAAGCCAATAAAGTTATCAAACAAGACAATTTTGCAAAAGAAATATATACTTGCTCTGAGGAATTCAGGGTGGCATCAAATAAAAATTGACTTATGCATACTCAGGCTCAGAGGTCAATTTGCTTTTTTATTTTTATTTATTTTATTTATTTATTATTTATTTATTTATTTTTGGTTTTTGGGCCACACCCGGCAGTGCTCAGGGGTTACTCCTGGCTCCATGCTCAGAAATTGCTCCTGGCAGGCACGGGGGACCATATGGGGCACCGGGATTGGAACCGATGACCTTTTGCATGAAAGGCAAACGCCTTACCTCCATGCTATCTCCCGGGCCCCTCAATTTACTTTTTTAGACATATCTAGTGATGATGCTCAGGAGTGACTCCTGGCAGTGCTCATAAGGACCATATGGGATGCCAGAGATAATCACCCTACCAGCTGATCTATCTCTCCAATCCCTACAAGAGTCCTGAAGTTTCTTATCTTTCTTTTGTCCTTCATTATCTTCTTCACTTGACAAGAAGTATCTTAGTTGTTTACCTTGCTTGTTTATTTGCTTATATGTCTGCGGCAGGTAATAATTTGAACCATCCAGAATTTTGAATATATTAGAAATAATTAACACATTAAAGAATTAACTTGATACAGCTTTATGATGATTTTCCCAAGTTACCTTTCAAGTTTGACTCCTGATCTCTTTCATACTGCCATTTTTCCTTCATTGCTGTTTCAACTTCCTCTCTTGTTACAACTTTCAGTCCCTCTGGCTTGTCTTCACTGAGTTCCTTTATTAGGTTTTTTATGTGCCAACTCTGTTCATCCTTTAAACGTTTATTCTATCATGAAAATAAACAGTAGCTGAGGCATTTATATACTGAAATGTCTTCAAAATAGTCACATATTGAGTCTTTCAAAGTTAAAAAGAAACATTTAGTAAATTATACAATAAAAATGCCTAAGAGCATATGGAACGTGGAGGACTGAAAATAAATTTAAATCACCAAAACTGTTACTATTGAATATAAAGTAACATTTTAAAATGTATTATTAATATATTAGAAAATAAAATTCATTGTCCTTACTAAAGTTTTCAAGGTCTTGCAGATTAATTGAATATTAACGTTTGACTTTGAAGGTCAGTTTCTTCAGTTTGTCACCAATAAGTGTTCTTCTCTAGCAATTTTTCATTTAATATTTATGGAATTTTACTATGTGCATATTTCTGAGTATGTTCAGAGATCAGACTTAATAGTGCTCAGAGGACCATCTAGGGTGCTAGGGATTTAACCTGGGTTAGCTTTGTGCAAGACAAGTGCCTTATCCCTATACTATTTCTCTAGCTCTGATTCCTATCTTTAAGGATAATGGTTATTGATGATTTCTGACCTTTCCAAAATTCTATTTAAACTTGGGCTGAGTTCCTCTTGAGGATAGCCAATAAAAAACAACAACAACTGGGGCCTAAGATGTAGCATAGTAGGTAGGGCATTTGCCTCGCACTCGACAGACCCGGTTCAATCCATGGCATCCCATATGGTCCCCACCGCAAGCACCACCAGAAATGACCCCTGAGCAGAGCCAGTAGTTACCCAAAGCACTACTGGGTGTGACCCAAAACAAATCTAAACAAAACTCCAACAACAACTACTTATTCAATCAGGTTGAGTTCATTATTTAAAAAAAAATGGAGCTGGAGCGGTAGCGCAAAGCAGTAAAGCATCTGCCTTGCTGGTGCTAGCCTAGGATGGACTGTGGTCCGATCCCCCAGAATCCCATCTGATCCCCCAAGCCAGGAGCGATTTCTGAGCACATAGCCAGGAGTAACCCCTGAGCATTACCGGGTTTGGCAAAACAAACAAACAAAATAATAAAATAAAAAAGTTCATTATTGCCTCTGTTTTCTTATTGATCCTATACAAAAAAAAATTTAGTGTGTATAAGTTTAATACACTTTCTTTAAAATTGATTAATACTACTTATTATTTTCCTGGTATATCACCTTCAATTTCTTAAAGTAAGGCAAAGTGTTTTTAAACTTTTCTTTTTTGGCTTTTACGTCATACCTGGCAGTGCTCAGGGGTTACTCCTGGCTCTACTCTCAGAAATTGCTCCTGGCAGGATCAGGGGACCATATGGGATACTGGGATTCAAACCACCCTCCTTTTGCATGCAAGGTAAACACCCTACTTCTATGCTATCTCTCTGGCCCATGTTTTAATTTTTATTTAAAATTATTCACTCATATTTTAGTATCTTTTTTACTGTTTTTAAAAAGTCTATTTTATTTCTGGGGGCTGGAACAGTGGTGCAGCAGGTAGGGCGTTTGCCTTATACACGGCTGTCCTAGGACAGACCGTGGTTCAATACCCTGAGCGTCCCATATAGTTCCCCAAGCCAGGAGCGATTTCTGAGTGCATAGCCAGGAGTAACCCCTGAGCATCATTGGGGATGGCATAAAAAGCAAAAAAAAAGTCAGTGCTTCTCAAGCTAATTTAATAGCAACTATTTAAGGGTCTTTAAAAAATAACCTCAGAGATTGATTGTTTGGCATGAATCCTGTAATTCTGTATTTTTGTCATAATCAAAGTGACGCCAAGCCAGGTGGTATAAAGGTCATACTTTTAATTGCTTCTTTTTTAAAATTTATATACAACTTATTTATTATTTATTTTATAGACAAGAATGGGAGTCTCATTTATTTATATTATTTATTGTGATTTGACAAAGTCCTTCATAGTTGGGTTTTGTGAATCAATACAATGAATCAGGGCCAATTCTACCAACAGTGTTGATCTCCCTCCACCATGTTCCCAGAGTGTATCCCAAAGGATGGTGTCCGATAGTCATAAAGGAAATGCAAATGAAAAACAAAAGGATGTATCACTACTCAACTACCACAATGACTTAAATAACAATGACATCAAATGCTATCAATGATATGAAAAAACTGGATTGCTTAAATTGGATTACTTATAATATTGAGGACATTGACACTGTAACACACCATAGATAATTTATAATAAAAGATGCTAATTTGGGG
>PVKC010050155.1:0-10618 GCA_004027635.1 Crocidura indochinensis
AGGGGGACGGGGGGGGGAGAGAGAATGTTTATTGGCAACACAGACAATGACTTGGAAACCTAGTATACCTGGAGCCCAGAGTTGATCTTATGCCAGAAAAAACTTGAGGGGTAAGGTCTCCTTGGCTTTTCCTTTCCATGTTCCCCATATTTTGTTGGGCCTATGCAAACAATTACCACTCTAACACTGTTCTTACTGTATTTCTTTAACTCATTCTTTTAAAAAAAAAAAGAAGAAAGGCTTACTAAACCATATGGAAGGCCTTTAATGAGTTAATTGGTGATTCAATGATTTTCAAAAATACACTTGCTACTAAACTTTTACTTTCTCTTCCATCTCTTTCGTTTTTCTATTTCTTTTTAATAACTTTGCCTTTGTTCTTCCTGAACAAATACATAATACAAATGCATTATGACCAATTGTGTCAAGTATGTGATATATTTCCTTTCAATAAATTAAAAATAAAGATTTAATTTAATCCATTCTCACTGCTCAAAGAATATGCCATTCCAGAGCCATGTTTCTGCTCCTGAAAAACTAAAATCACATTGGACACTGAAATAACTTTGATCGAATGTGGAACAGGAGGCATAGTAGGCCCTGATAAAATTTTAAAAATGGGTGAGGAGAGGGGGGAATATGGGTTCATAATGAACTTCTACAACTTTAACAGATAAATTGACAGACAGACCTTCCTAACATAAAACTATGTAGACAGAATGATGAAAGAAATGGAACATGGTAGGGTCGACTGGTGATATGTGAAAAAGGACCATAGTCTGGCCCAGAACCATATGAAAATAGAAACACTGGGATAAGGATATGGACTTATTTTGTAGAAAAGAGGGAACTATTATGAGATTTTTAACAGAGGGCTGAATATTCCAAGACAGTAAGAATTTAGTACAAAACAGTGTGTTTCCAATGAGTAACAGGCTGTATAAATGCAGTTATAATCACTAGGTCCCAGGGGCATGTGATTAGTATTGGCACACTTTTATTTGGCTCCCAGGAAATCACTTTTTGGGTGGATGTGACCCTCCTTGGCAGACCACTTGCTGTGTTTTATCTGTATTTGGGGGGAGCATACCTAGAGGTGCTCAGAGGACCATTTGGTATTGTAGATTAAATGTGGAAAGCACATGCCTCTGAGCCATTTCTCCCCAGCCCTTCATTATCTGTTTTAACTCACCAAGGATGCTAAGAGTCAGTTCTCAGATATTTTCTTTTAAGACTCTCACTCTGGGAAAACACATACCTATGGTTTTAATACTGTTCTTTGAATTACTCTGAAATATCTCTCTTCTCAACTCCAGAAGCTACGTGTAACAGTATGTGAAGATTTTCCAAAGCTGCGGATGTTCACAATGTGACATTTTACCCAAACAACAAAAACAAATAAACAACAGCAAAAAACTTGCAAGTCTCTCATCTGGAGGATTAAAATTACATCTCTAGGTGTCCTCTAGCATCTGTGTCTCTGCCTCCTACATCCTTTGACCCAAAAGCAGCTAGTGAGGATGTGGAACCATGTCATTCAAGTCAAGGTTGTAGTACACCAAAAACAAACAAACAAACAAACAAACAAAAAAGAAAACAAAAATAACAGACACACACAATAAAAACACTTCACTTCCTGAGGGGCATCAAGTGTTGGCAGTCACACACAATGGTTGGTGACATCTATGAATGGACCCACACAGGACAAATCATTTCCTGCAGCAGGTGAAGTTCTGCAGTTCAGTACTATTGAAGATCTAAAGGCATTTCTATCTGTCTCCAAGCCCAGTAGTTTCTTTTATGATCTGATGTCCAAATCTAGTCTAGGGTCAGCTCTGATACCACCCTCCATTCCTAGTCCCCAACACACCTGTTTCCATTCCAGTACTCTGCCTCAGCCCACAGGGCATCCAACCATGTAGGCTGCCTCAGAGGACCCTCTAGATGCCAGCAGGCACTTGTCTCAGCCTTATGTAAGGCTGTTCCCTATATGTAAGTATCTGTCCCCCAAAACTGCTAGAATAACACCTTAACTCCCTTGTCTTCTCCCCAATATCATCTTCACCAAACACCCCTTTCCTGGTGAACTGACTTCCCCACTTGGTTTCCAGGGCACTAAACATCACTGACTTCATGGCTATAGTTTATGATCACAAATGAAATAATATGACATCACTAACAATCCTCACAGAGTGAAGTTTCCTAAAGCAACAATTTCCTGTGTATTGCTCTTGGATCCTTCACTAAGATTCAGATCAGAGTAGGTACACAGCAGTCACTCAGGAAATATTGCTATGTGATTAAGTATTTGCAGAGTGAATGGCAACAGTTTAATAATGAGACTATAGAGGCACCCTAAAAATTCATTACCACCTAAGAATAAAGGAGGTTATTAAACTTCCAGATGAAATTTTAGAATCTGGTGTTTTCCACTGTCCTCAAAGTTTGATTGTGTCACACACAATTACTATTCTGTCTAGTAAGAGATTATAAGCTTCTGTTTCCAGTCCTGGCAGTCAACAACAAGGGAGGGACCTTGGGAAGCAGCTGCTTGAAGAAAACAGACTCTGCCTATCTATCCCACACTCTGTTACTAGCAGCCCAACAGCATGGTCTGCCTTAGTCAAAAGGGAGAACCTGAGATTCATCATGAGAACAGAATTTTCCACTCATGCCCTAGCCTGACCTGACTAATAATGACAAGTTCATCTAAGTCAGGGTGCACTTTTAGAGAAGACAAAAGAGACATCATTAGCTACCTAAAATAACATGGTATTGTCAGGCTGTAAAGAGGGTAAAGTGGGTAGGGTGTTTACCTAACATGCAGCTTCCCAGTACCACAAAATGTCCCTCAGCACTGCCAGGAGAGGTCTCAGAGTACAGACCAGGAATAAGCCTTGTGTATCCATGGGTGTGGCCCAAAGTTCCCCCTCCAATAAATAAAGAGGTATTACCATGTTCTTGCTCAGAAAGAGACACTATTTCTCTTTTTAAAAAGCCATAGGATTCTCTCAGACCCTACTTTCCCCTTCTCTCCTGCATCCTGGACCCTAAAAACAATGTCACCTGGAACTTGAACGCCCCAGGAAGATCAGGGAAGAATGAATACAATCGGTGAAGGTTTAATAGAGGCTGTGACAGGGCCTGCTGGTGGCAGCTGCAGGGACTCTGACTCTGCTATGGATCATTTGACTTCTTTTTCCCTTTTCTCCCCTTTTATAGCACTAAGTACTTTTGCCAAGAACCCCAAAGCTGCTACTTTAATGAGTAACAGACGAGAAGCACAAATACATTCACTTGTCTGACAGCTTTCATCTGGCAAATCTGCAAGGTCTGAATTCCAAAGCAGGTAAATAATTTAGAATTATTAATGTAAATGGAGAAGGTACATTTCACTTATAAATAACTCAGAGAAAGAAAGGAATTTTTATTCTCTGGAGCGTATGAATCAAGGCAGATCTCTGGATGATCAGTGACCTAGGAAAAGGTTAAGAGCACCCTCAATAATAAATGCAGAAGTCGAATTCAGACTGACAAATTTATTTTTCCTGCTACTGCAGCCGTAAGGCAATAATCCAATCTGAGAAGGCAAATGCATGTAGGAAGGGCAGAGCTCAAAGCGTGCTTGTTTAAAAATACAACAATTTAGGGCAGTTTTGAGCAGTGATATTAACCACCACTTTGCATTTTGAAGGGCTAGAAAATTTTACATTGATTTTCAGAGAACATGCTTAAATGAAAACTCTAGTAAAAATTAATGTATTATTTTCACTTTCCCAATGACCTTTAAAATGCTTAGAATTTGAGCTGAATTGCCTGACAGTGGTGGTTTCTGCTTACTGGGCCAGTTCATTATACTAGAAACCTATAGTTTCAATAATGTTTCCAAATTGACTACTAAGAGAGACATGTAATTGCCCAGAGCAGTTCAGCAATGCCCAACTTACCTTCTTTATGAAAAAGATAAATTTCTTCTTTAATGTTCTGTTGATTCCAGAATCTTAATTTTCTCAAGGAGAAAAAAAATCAACTACTACTTTTCTCCAAGGAAAAGCTCTCTCATTTTGTCCTGAATCTCGGATAAATGAAAAAGCAACAGGAATTTAATAAACCCAGGTAGAAATGTTGAGTGTGTGTGGCTTATGTGGACCTAGATAAACTGGTTAGCTCTAGTTTTATGTCTTAAACTCTCAAAATCAATAGGCATCATCAATCGATTTCCAGCATTTCACAGTGATGAAAGAAGGGCTCTGAGGCTCTCACACCCCAGCAGTTAAGTGGAAAGCCCTAGTTAGCATGAATTCTATATTTACCTTTTATATGTCTTTAGTTCTAATATCCTCTTGCTTGTGTAATATCCTCACAGGCAGTTGCAACTACACCCAACAGACTTTTAATCCCAACTTCAGAATCAGTGCATGCACACTTAACTCTGTCAAGCACTAGAAGGAAAGTTTTATTCCCTGTGTGAACTAGCTAACTTTCCTGTACCATTTCATGGATACTTGGCAGAGGGAAAAAGCAAAAAGATGCCTGGGTCTGAGACAAAGGCCCTTTTGTTAATTTTTTAAATTTTTACCATAATCACAGTGGTAAGGCAGCAGTGGAGAGAAGAAGACATCTAGTTAATACAAATGGTGGAAATGGTGAGGGATGGGGGCAACAAAATATTTCAGAGTGAGGTACAGAGTAAGTTACTTTCACTCTAAGCCTAGAATACGCAGATAGCAACCTCTCTAGATCATTCACCTATGCCTAGACAGACACTAGAAACACATAATTCCTTCTCTCTTTGCATGACTAAAGAACTGTAAAACAAATGGGAGAAAGAGCACAGACACCAAGATCACAGAACAGACTATAAGGAGGCAGACCAGGACATCTCTGCACATGGTTACAGTGGACTTTGTGGGACAAAGTCAACAATAGGTAGAACAGCAGACGACACAGGACACTGAAGGGCCCAGCATTTCCTATTGTTACAAACATCACATATACCTGAAGTTTGGTGTGCTACTTTTACTTGGAATTCTCAAATACTGATATTCTCAGGAGCCAGCCCATTTGGTTATGTGTGTAGATAATAGATGTTCTTTTTCTTACACAGATTTTTATCCATTTGTCTAGTTGTGTTATTACAGGCTGGGGACCAAGCCTGGACCTTAATTATGCAAAGCAGGCATTCTGCCAGTGAGTTACATCAGGAGTCCTGCACTGCTTTCCTGCGTCAACATACCACATGCTAAGGGGTCAGGTGACATGAACTAGAGCATGCACAGTGAAACTGGAGGTCAGAGGACCTGACACTCAGGAGACTCCATTAAGAATCTTAACTATTGGGGCCCGGGAGATAGCATGGAGGTAAGGTGTTTGCCTTTCATGCAAAAAGGTCATCAGTTCGAATCCCAGTGCCCCATATGGTCCCCCGTGCCTGCCAGGAGCAATTTCTGAGCATGGAGCCAGGAGTAACCCCTGAGCACTGCCAGGTGTGACCCAAAAAACAAAACAAACAAACAAACAAACAAAAAAGAATCTTAACTATTAGCTAAAAAAAGGCCTGTCAGACTTAACACCCAGAAAGGAGGCATTGCCCTACACTTGGTCCTATCCTTTGGTCTAGATAGAAGATTAGATTTCTTCTTCTGAGACTTTTTACTGTTAATTCATTTTGATGAAGACAGCTCACAACACACTGTGGTTGTACCTCTGTTTGTAAAATTGTAAAGCCCATGGTCTTTCAGTAAATAAATACCTTGCCTGCATACACACAAGCTTAGCAATCACTTGTAGTTGGCACTGTTAGTTCATGGGGAGGCTGTGAACAAAATCTGGTGTATTAGGACTAACGTTCAGAAACATACAGGCCTCTCCCACTCCACATCCAGGCCTGTGTTTTTCATCCTCTCACTCTAACAGTGAATCATGAGGAGCAGGATGAAATACAACCACTGCTGTAGTAGCAACATTAGCAACAGAAATGAAGTCACGACTTGTAACCATACCACTGGTGGCTGCCACACCAAACTACTTCCGTGGGGAAGGAAGATTCTTTCTATCTTGTTAATGTTTCCAATTATCGGGTTTGATTCCCAGTCATCTCTCTCAGGATGCTTTGTGGACCCCCGATAGGTTAATACTCAGAAAGTAAGCTAGATAGTATTTGAAAGTATTTTTCTTTATAATAAGCCCCTTAGAGTATGGAAAGGAGTTGACTGTGAGATGATGGCACTGCTGACAAATGTATAAAATGCAGATGCTTTTCCTCATCTTGATGCAAGAAAGGAAATGAAGTTCCACAGTTTCCCATCTTTACCCCCTCCAACCCAGGGCCAGCCCATTAATTTAGTAGCAAAAAAGGAGGCAGTCTCTGCATTTCAAGTTCTCCATTTTCCCTTAATTGGATGGAAATAGTGAATGCAGGGCAAATCTACCTGAAGCAAAAGATATTGAGCAAAACAACCCCGCTCACATTAAACAGCACTGAGCTGAATATTGACTTTAGAAAATTGAAAGGTTCTTATTTAATGCTACAAAGATCCATTTTATTACCAAATGCTTCTTGAAATAAGAAGCAGTTCAGGACCTGGAGAGATAGCACAGTGGCATTTGCCTTGCAAACAGTCAATCCAGGACCAAAGGTGGTTTGTTTGAATCCCGGTGCCCCATATGGTCCCCGTGCCTGTCAGGAGCTATTTCTGAGTAGACAACCCAAAGTAACCCCTGAGCACTGCTGGGTGTGGCCCCAAAACCAAAAAAATAAAAAATAAAAATAAAATTAAAAGCAGTTCAGATGAAGGTAAGGCTTGAGTAACCCATGGGGTGGAGCAAGCTTCCAGTGCAATCCAGAGAGATTCTGCTCTCTGTCTCCTGGTTGGAGGTTCATGTTCCACTTCATCAAGTGTTCCAACACTGTGTGTCTGACATGGAAAAATGCAGCAGCTGGGCTACCAATAGCTACTCAACAATTTGATGAAAATGCTGTTTTGCCTCTCTTCAAAGTTTGTTTTTCTCTCAAACTTCCCAGAAAACCATCTATAAAGGAGTGTAAAATCAACTAGGCTGCCAGAGATATACAATGTTACACCTTGGGACAGATCATAGAGATAGTAACCATTCCTTTTTCCTTTATAGGAATAAAAAAATATCCACTGCCCACTGGCCCTCAAGATCCATTGTTTTTCTGCATTATGCAGCAAAGTGGTTTTATTAATGGCTGTACCTTGAAATTTCATTGCTGGCTTCACAATGGCCAGAGAGTATCATCTGAAAACTGATCTTCCAGATAATTATCTATGCCTGAAGTATTTTGTCTTAAACCTGGTCAATTATTTATTAGCCCAATAGGTGTTGCTCGTATTTGCACAAATGAAATGAGAGTTAGATCTGTGAAAATTCCATACATAATCTACATGGGAGTTTAACTTAATTGCTCAATGAATAGTGAAAACTATTCTAGAGGACACAGTGAAACAGCAAAGTTCTAGTCCAAGGAGACAACAATCCAGAGGCTGTAAAGACTGAAAATATTTCAGATAATCATACATGGTCAATCTCAATTCTGAGTATGTAAGGGTCAATATGCAACCCAACCACTGATTGCTTCCTTCATGCATGCATGCATATACCTGTCATTTCCTGAGCCTGATTAGGTTCTTTGTATAACTGTGTGCTGGGGAGAGCGCTGCTAAATATCTATACATATCTATACATGCACAAACATACACACATAATTTAATTGCAGTGTTTGCCAGCAATTACTCTACTTTTTGTGGTGTTTACAAAAATCTAATTATAATGTGGCAGAAGATAACTTGGTTGAACCTGGGACCACAAATAGCTGAGTTGCCAGGATGGCATCTGGCCCAACAGGATAGAAACTCATGACCATACACTTATAAAACAGGAACTCTTAGCCTCTGTGCTATACTGCTGAGTCCTGTGGTCCAAACTCTTAACAACTGTAGAGCAATAAGATCACCTGCTATAGATCCTTCAATGTTGCCTGAATAAGCAACCAGCTGCTGAGGCAGAACACCAATTCTAGCAAACTGAGGGCTATGCTACGTGAGCAGCCCACAGCACTGGTGGCATCCTACAGAGAAGGGGATTGAAACATCCACAAGTCTGTGAGAGTCTAGACACTAGACAGCTGTCTCAGACTGAATCTCTTCAGAGAGCTATTATTCGTGGAAGCCAAGTCTCCCAAGGCAGGGTTACCCTTTCGCCCTGGCCCCAGAACATCACCTTGGAGGATAATGACACTTGAGTGAACCAAATTCTTTTTTTCATGCTTGCCTTCTAAACTTTTCCTTTCCCCTAGGGAAACCAATTCCTTAACCCAAGCTGGGTAAAGCTGCACAATTAGTCTCCGTGCTGTGGGACATACCTAGTAGGGGACTGATTCATCAGTTGCAGGGGACTGACCCCTAAGGTTCCCATGTAGAAAGCACAGGCTCCAGTTCATTGAACCATCTCCCCAGTCCTGATCTGCAAGTCCTGACCTTAGTTGATGACAAATAAAGATTCAGATGGAATCAACTACATATAACTATCACCTGCAGTGTCTGCTGGCATAGAACTGACCAACTTTTTTTTTTCTTTTTCAGTTTTTGGGCCATATTCAGAAGTTACTCTTGGCTCCTGGCAGGTTCAGGGTAGGATATGGGATTCTGGGGATCAAACTCAGGTTGGCCGAAAGCAAGACAAATGTCCTACCTATTGTGTTATCATTCTGGTACCTGACCCATATATATATATATTAAAAAAAGTATATATATACATATGTATATGTATATATACATATGTATATATATACTTTTTTTGGGGGGGTTTGGGTTTTGGGTCATACCCGGCAGTGCTCAGGGGTTACTCCTGGCTCCATGCTCAGAAATCGCTCCTGGCAGGCTCGTGGGACTATATGGGATGCCGGGATTCGAACCAACGACCTACTTAATGAAAGGCAAACGCCTTACCTCCATGCTATCTCTCCGGTCCCCTGATCCACATTTTTTTTTTGTTTTGTTTTTTTGGGTCACACCCGGCAGTGCTCAGGGGTTACTCCTGGCTCCATGGTCAGAAATTGCTCCTGACAAGCACAGGGGACCATATGGGGCACCGGGATTTGAACCGATGACCTTTTGCATGAAAGGCAAACGCCCTACCTCCATGCTATCTCCCGGGCCCCATGATCCACATTTTTAAGGCTGAGTTGGAGTCTCATTTGTTTTGTGAATAATGGTGCGATTCTATTTAGGGAAGGAAAATCCTAGAGTCTCTAAACCATTGGAGACATTATTATCCTTTTGCCTCTGAAAAGAAAGTATATACAATATGCAACATCATTAGCAACACGGGACAGAATAGTTTTGTTTTAGTGAGACCTTGTGGAATGACCCGGACTCAAACGGATCAAACCAGAGAACACACACCATCTTTTTTACTTATTAAATTAATACTACTAATTGAAAAGGAGATGAATTCTATCATCTGCAAAATTATAAGGCTCACCTAATCATCAAAAGCTTTTCCACCAGTTATTAAACTTGAATTAAATGCAAAATGACAATTTTAATTATTTCTTTCTTTGGCAGTAACTCTACCTGAACACCTTGGGAAGGACAAAGATCTTTTCAGAAGTTCTAACAATTCACCTTTATTCATATAAACATTTTCTTACTCTTTTTATTTAAGAGCTAAATTCAAATAATTGAGAAACAGTAAATAGAAATTCTTGCTAACATACTTTTTGTTTTTTCTTAAAAGAATAGGAAACACACTTTATTTCTCTGTTTATATCTAAGCCTGAAGAACACAGAGCTAGTGAGAAATACTGCCAATTGAATAAGATCTTGTATGATTTTATAAAATTAATGTTAAAATAAATTTCAGTTATGTAAACATTATAGAAGAAAGCTCCTATTTGGAGAGTATTTCTTTTTCATATTTTATGACAAAACAGATCTACATTAAAAATTATTTTATGGACTGTGTATATGATTCAGCTGTTGTACACATGGTTAACATATGTGAGCCTCACCACCAATGCCCCTGCTCTCTCCAAAGACTTGCCTAAATCAATTTCTTTTTTTTTTTTCTTTTTGGTTTTTGGGTCACACCCGGTGGTGCTCAGGGGTTACTCCTGGCTATCTGCTCAGAAATAGCTTCTGGCAGGCACGAGGGACCACATGGGACACCGGGATACAAACCAATCACCTTTAGTCCTGGATCGGCTGCTTGCAAGGCAAACGCCACTGTGCTATCTCTCTGGGTCCGCCTAAATCAATTTTTTTTTAAAAAAAATACCCCCTTTTATGAATTGCCCAAAAAGGGGAAAAAATTTACAACTGAGGAATACTGTCTACTGACATGATTAACAAAATGCAAAGAACATTTTCAATTTATTACAGGCAGGACAGAACAACTAAGAACAGCTTATGTAATAAAAGAAAAAATGTGAAAGTGTGAGATATGGGCAAACATTATTATAAGTCTGCATATTTGCTCAAAATGCTAGGAAAACCATGTTTACAACTCTGCACTACTCTAATTTTTTAACTTAAAATGGTAAACTGAAATTTCTCTCTCTTATTTTAAACATTCCTCACATTTTATCCCTCCC